>CM038720.1:2855181-2905181 GCA_021613375.1 Megaleporinus macrocephalus | reverse complement strand
AGTGATGTACTGAAATAGTACTGATATAACATTCATGTATGAATTATTAATATATAATTATTACATCTGTATACATATGTGCAAAAGTAATAACATGTTTTATAGAGAAATTTCAACATTCGTTCAGCGTCTCGCTCAGTCTCACCTGAGGCTCGTACATCCACGGCTGGTCCACGCTCTTCTCCCCGTCGGATTTTTTGAAGGTGTAAGCGGAGTAGATTGGCATGCGCCTGTGGGGGTCATACAGGGTCACGTAGCGTGGCCTGTCCTGCAGCCGCTGGCAGATTTTCTTGTAGGCGTGGTTCAGGTAGCCCCTGGGTGGGGTCCCCATGTATAGCGAGTCTTTACACCTCTCCACATGGTTAAAGTCCTGCACCACCCCGGCACGGGCCAGCGGCAAGCACAGCACCAGATACAGCCAGCCGTTCATCCTACCTCTGCCGCTTTATCTTCAGCCTCTCTGCAGCGCCGCAGGAAGATAGAGCCCTATTTACATAACTCACTCTTTAACCCTGCAGTGTCAACACCCTCCTCCCCGTCCTCCTGTCTCCCCACCGCACTCACCATACTCCTCCTGCACCACTGTTACTACTACAGACGTTACTCTGTACTTACTGTTACACTAACGTGAAAATGAGGAACTGACTCGTTACGTGATGGAGGCGCTCGCTGAGTCTAGATATTTAGCACTTAGTTATTAACCATATACCTCATACACACACAGATAGAGTTAACAACTAGAAACTGCCTCTAACTGGCCACTTTATCAGAAACACCCACCTTAAACGTCCACTAACTGGCTACTTTATTAGAAACACCCACCTTCTGCTTATAACTAACCGGCCAATTTATTAGAAACACCCACTTTGTGCTTATAACTAACTGGCCACTTTATTAGAAACACCGACCTTGTGCTTATAACTAACTGGCCACTTTATTAGAAACAGCCACCTTTTGCTTATAACTAACTGGCCACTTTATTAGAAACACCCACAGTGTGCTTATAACTAAGTGGCCACATTATTAGAAACACCCACCTTGTACTTTCACTAACTGGCCACTGTATTAGAAACACCAACATTGTACTTCCACTAACTGGCCACTTTATTAGAAACACCAACCTTGTACTTCCACTAACTGGCAACTTTATTAGAAACACTAACCATCTACTACCAGTAAGTGGCCTCTTTATCAGAAAAACCTATCAACTACTTTTACTCACTGGCCACTTAATTGGAAACACCAACCTTGTGCTTTCACTAACTGGTCACTTTATTAGAAACACCCACCTTGTGCTTTCACTAACTGGCCATTTTATTAGAAACACCAACCTTGTACTTCCACTAACTGGCCACTTTATTAGAAACACTAACCATGTACTTCCAGTAAGTGGCCACTTTATTAGAAACACCTACCTTGTGCTTATAACTAAGTGGCCACATTATTAGAAACACCCGCCTTGTACTTCCACTAACTGGCCACTTTATCAGAAACACCTATCAACTACTTTTACTCACTGGCCACTTTATTAGAAACACCAACCTTGTACTTCCACTAACTGGCCACTTTATTGGAAGCACTAACCATGTACTTCCATTAACTGGCCACTTTATTAGAAACACCAACTATAGTAAGTGGCCACTTTATTAGAAACACCCACAGTGTGCTTATAACTAACTGGCCACTATATTAGAAACACCCACCTTGTGCTTCCACAAACTGGCCACTTTATTAGAAACACCTACCTTGTACTTCCACTAACTGGCCACTTTATTAGAAACACCAACCATAGTAAGTGGCCACTTTATTAGAAACACCCACAGTGTGCTTATAACTAACTGGCCACTTTATTAGAAACACCCACCTTGTGCTTCCACAAACTGGCCACTTTATTAGAAACACCCACAGTGTGCTTATAACGAACTGGCCACTATATTAGAAACACCCACCTTGTACTTCCACTAACTGGCCACTTTATTAGAAACACCCACCTTGTACTTCCACTAAATGGCCACTTCATTAAAACACCAGACTGGTGCTTCAACTAATTTGCCACTTTATTAGAAACGCCAACCTTGGATTCCACTAATTGGCCACTTTATTAGAAACACCCACCTTGAGCTTCCTCCAACTGGTCATTTTGACACTCCTGCTCTGCTCCTGTATTGAGTAGGTGTTTCTAATAAAGTGGCCGGTGATTAGAACTGTGTTGGTGTTGTTGAAGGTTGTTGTTGAAGGTTGTTGTTGATATGCTGGTTTGAAATCTGTGTGATTTATGAAAGCAGTGAATGTAAATAACGACAGTGAGACGCGACTCGGGGGCTCTTTATTTTATTCACACCGTTTCTCTGTCGTGCTGACTCTAACAGGCAGCTCTCGCACGAGGCTCGGCCGACAGCAGATCACTGACAGGTGTAAATGCCACGCAGCCGTTGTGAACGTAGGCAAATTGCAGCCATTCATCTTCACATTATGCAGAATTCATCAGAGATAAAGAGGCAGAGTAAACGCCGGGCCTGCGCGGAGATACAGACCTGTAACCTGGTACTATATAATACAGCCCTCACCGCTTCACACTAATTTAACAAGACATTCATCATAAATACCAAAAACTAGATCATCTTCATAGCTTTCAGTTCCACACAATCAGTCAAACCCAGTACACTCTGTTTATATACCATTATTATTATTATTACTATTATTATTACATCATTTTATTCTAACAAACTTATTAAAGCTGCACAGAAAGGAAGACAGAAAAGAATTTTACATTTGCAGAGACATATAACAATAACACGTATTTCTAACAAAGCTTGCAAACGCAGTTAAAAGTTAAATTGCAGAATTATCACCTTTAAAATTCATACTATTATTAACAATATATCTAAATATATCAATGTATTAATCCAAAGCTTTCAATTCCAATATGTCAATTTAAAAAACTGACTAAAATCAATTAGAAATGTCATGATACATTGAAGTTTTTTGAAAGAATCATCATCAAACTGAATCAAATTGTAGTAAAACTAGAGATGTGGTGACATATTGAATCATTATATGAAGATTCATATTCAAATCGAGACTATAATAAAATTATAAACATCATAGTACATAGACTTTTTTGAATCATCAAACTGAATCAAACTGCTATAAAAACTTCATTGATCCTGAGAATCTGTGTCTAAATATTTATACTCAGTTTAAATCTAATTGTAATGATACTCAAAAAGCAGGAGAACCATCCCTAAAGAATCATTATCAAAAAGAATCAGACTGTGATAAACGTTAGCTGCTCATGAATCTTTTTCAGAATTACTACATTCCCGTTGAATCAGGTGCGATGAAACTAAAAACTTCAAGAAATACTGAATCATTTTCTGCAAAATTATGTTTAAACTGAATCAAAGTTGTGAATCATTTCTCAAAGAATCATATTCAAGTTAGATTGTGATTAAATTAGAGATGTCATGATACAGTGAATCATATATTGACTCAAATCCTGATAAAGCTTCATGAGAATACATGATGCACTGAATCATTTCCAGAAGAATCACAATCATAAACAGAATCAAATTGCGATTAAACTAGAGATTAGCATGAACGCTGACTGATTCTTTTTTTTTTAACGAATCACTTAATTTGAATCAAACTGTGACAAATGATTCACGATACACTGAAACATTGAATCCGTTCCTAAAGAATCATTTTCAAACTGAATCAAATCATGAAAAGAATCATTGAAAGGTCAGAGACGGACAGCTCTAAGGCTTTACGAGTGACGATGCAGAAGAATAGAAGAAGGTGGCGAGAGCGGCCAGAGAAAGAGAAAACAGGCCCCCGGAAGCCAGAAGCACGACGATGCTGTGAGGAGACGACGCGTCTGGTCATATGGTGTGGTGCAGGTAGAGAGGCAGAGGTGATGGAGAGATGCAGTTGTCGTAGAAGATCTGCAGGTTCTGGTCCACGTCCATTCTGGTCTTCAGGAAGTTCTCCAGGTCCGTCACGGGCATCTCGTGGACGGCGTTGCCCTCCTTGGCGTTTTTGGCCAGGGCGCCCTGGGTGGGGAAGCGGATCCGGACGTCGTGCGGCGCGTTCCGGTCGTAGTCGGTGCAGCAGTAGGCCGACCACACGTCTTCGGGGATGGCCACGCGGTCCTGGTTGTTCCTGCGGATCATGTGACCGGCCGTGGTCACCCCGGTCACTATGAACGCGGTTCCGCGGCAGTAGTTGTTGAGGCGGACTCGGATGCGCTCCTCGTGCTCTCGCCAGGGCCCGATGTTGAACTCCCGGATCTCCGGCACCACGTTGGTCAGCGTGTAGGTGGCAGCGCGGTCATGGGGGTCCGACTGGTGCTGGTCAGGGTTCAGATGACCTCTCTCATATAGGACCACGTCAGAATAGTCCTCCAGGACCGCCTGGCTGTCTTCGAACTTCATGTGAAGGTAGCCGGTGGGGAACGGGAGCATGTTTCCGTTACCGTCGGTTTCTGCGAGCTGGAATCAGACCGGACACATACTTTAACACTGCAGACTTATTGGGCGAGTATTAATTAATAATTAATAATAATTAATAATTAATAAAATGGGAGGAGCTGAACCCAAATACAGAAATAATCAGATAATCTGGAGCCAATCCCAACATTACTGGGCGAAGGCGGGGTACACCATGGACAGGTCACCAGCACCACCGTACTAACCACTACACCACCATACTAACCACTACACTACCGTACTAACCACTACACCACTGTACTAACCACTACACCACCATACTAACCACTACACCACCGTACTAACCACTACACCACCATACTAACTACTACACCACCATACTAACTACTACACCACCGTACTAACCACTACACCACCGTACTAACCACTACACCACCATACTAACCATTACATCTATCTACCTATCTATCTATCTATCTATCTATCTATCTATCTATCTATCTATCTATCTATCTATCTATCTATCTATCTGTGTGTGTGTGTGTGTGTGTGTGTGTGTGTGTGTGTGTATATATATATATATTTTATTACTGGTCATAACTATGTAACTACAGACAGCATTAAGTTTAATTAGAGTGACATATATGTCTTTTACTTTATTTGTCCAACTTAAACTCATGAATACTTAAATGTTTATGAAAATGGTTATAAGTATGTAGTTACTAAAGATAACTACGTATAATTTAATATGTAGCAACATTTACAGTTCGTTGTTTGTGGTATAAATTCTATATTTATTTTTTGATTATCTTTTACATTTAAAGAAATAATAAAATATACAAACTTTAAGAATGTATATATATTAATATATAAACTTTAAGCTGTTGACAACATTTCTTGTGTAGTTAATTTTAATAAGACTAAAATGCTCTCTACCATTTAATAACAAAAGAAATGAAAAAAAACAGTCCAATTTAAACCTGAAGATATAGAATATAACTCAAAAGTTAATGCAGTTGACTATGATTATGTAATAATTAAGCATAACTATATAATTACAGTTATAGTGTTCAGATTGAAAGAAAGGAAAACCATTCAGACCTGTCTGTAACCAAATGTCAATGTAATTTATTATAATCGTGTAATTACTTAGTATAACTGTGCAATTACTATAACTATGATTTTTGTAAATAACATAAAAACATATAAATTAAGATATTAATTTATATGAATTAGATATTAATACTTCAAAAAATGATGCATTTAAAATTGAAAGAAATGTAAAATTTGATACTTTGATGTGTAAATAATGGACTTTAATCATGTGGACGTATAAAAAACGGTCTGATTAAAACTGATGATGTAGAAATTTAGCTGGACTATGAATGTAAATGATTATAATCGTGTAATAATATTGTTATTAATAAGCATAACTATGTCACAAGAGCCAAATGATCAAAGTTTAGTTCTAGAAAAGCAACATCTACAGGTTTATACCTGGGGCTCGTACATCCAGGGGTAGTCCACCCTGCGGTCTCCCTCGGTTTTCTTGAACGAGTACGCGGAGTAGACGGGGATGCGCTTGCGGGAGTCGTACAGGGTCACGTAGCGCGGTTTGTCGGCGTAGCGCTGGCAGATCTTCTTCAGGTGGGTTTCGATGATGCCCCTCGGTGGAGTGCCCATGTACAGCGAGTCCTTGCACCTCTCCACATGGTTGAAGTCTTGCACCACAGTGGCTGTGGTCGCTCCCAGCACAGAGAACAGAACCTCCAAGCTCAGGATGAGGCTCATTGCGGTGGCGCTCTGGACGTGGCTCTCGGTGCGGGCGTGCGAGGACTGAGTGAGGAAGCGAGTAGAAGCCTAAGCTATTTGATTTGAATGCCGGTGAACTGATATGCAAAGTAGATAATCGGAGCCTCTCATCTTCTTATGTTCCTCAACTGGACTCACACTGAGACTCGAGGACTGGTTCCCTGAAAAATCCTTAAAAAGAATGGATGGTTCTTTAGGGGACTATTGTAGTAAATGAAAAGGGTATGAAGAACCTTTTGAGAAACCGCCATGTACTGTACAGCTTCTTCTATAGAGAACCTCTTTAAACATGGTTGTATCTAGCACCCAAAATGGTTCTTCTGTTGTTATCAGCTCCCCATCAATGAGAGAACCTTCCATCAATCTGAAGAACCATTTCAAAGAACTATAGAACTCAAGGTAACCTTTCGATTTGCTAAAGAACCCTAGAGGAACCATGTTTTTATGAGTGTAAGCTATATGAAGATGCTGTAAGCCGTTAAAAGGTTCTTCACACATCTCTTTCTTGAACAAGGTTCTTCAGAGAATCAAAGGTGGTTCCTCTATGGCGTCACCCAAAGAATCCTGTGTAAAAATCTTATAAAGGACCACCAGCTTTTCCCATTCCGATCCTTAACAACTCTCTGCCAGTCCATGTTTTTGCTATGCTCTAACGCTTAGCACACCTGAGATGGTTGTACAGGTAGAATTAGATTACGTGGCCTAACCGTGTTCAGAGTTGGAAGGAAATGGACTAGATTAAAGAACCGGACTGGATTCCGGCCTGAATATTGCCCTCTATTAATAATACACTACACAGCTTCATCACACCAACTCATTCCACAGGTGTGGAATTCTATCATTTCAATACGCTATGCTACAGTATACTACACTACATTATGCTAGACTATGCTACAATACTCTATACTATTCAAAGCAACACTACAATATGCTATGCTACGCTACATCACCCTGTGCAATACTACATTATACTGTGCTATGATACACTATGCTATACTACACACCAAGATATGCTACACTTCAATACACTACACTATGCTATGCTGTGCTAAACTACCCTATACAATATTACATTATGCCACGCTACATTACTCAATGCTATACTACACTACATTATGCTATGCTACACTACGCTACACTTTACTACACTATACTAAGCATACTACATTATGCTATGCTATGCTAGACTATGCGATACTACACTTTGTTATGCTACACTACATACTTTGCTGTGCTACACTATCATATGCAGTACTACATTATGCTATGCTATATTACTCTATGCTTCACTGCACTACACTATGCAATGCTACACTACACGTCACTACACTATACTGAACTGTGCTACATTACCCCATGCAATACTACATTATGCTATGCTACACTACGCTACACGTTCACTACTTTATTATATGCTATGCTTGACTATGGTTAGGACACTATGCTAGGCTACACTACACTATGCTATGCTGTGCTGCTGTATCCTATGCATTACTACATTATGCTGGGCTTTGTTACTCTATGCTACACTACACAACATTATCCTATACACTAAACCATTGTGCTATGCTATGTTACTCTATACACTATACACTACACTACGCTGTGCTATACTAACCTAAAAAGTACTATATTATGCTATGCTACATCACCCTATGTACTATACACTACACTATGCTGTGCTATACTAACCTAAACAGTACTATATTATGCTATGCTACACTACACTAAACCATTGTGCTATGCTACATTACCCTATGCACTATACACTACACTATGCTGTGCTATACTAAACTAAGCAGTACTATATTATGCTATACTACCTTACTCTATACACTATACACTACTCTATACACTATACACTACACTACGCTGTGCTATACTAACCTAAACAGTACTATATTATGCTATGCTACATTACTCTATGCACTATACACTACACTACACTGTGCTATACTAACCTTAGCAGTACTATATTATGCTATGCTACATTACCCTATGCACTATACACTACACTATGCTGTGCTATACTAACCTAAACAGTACTATATTATGCTATGCTACACTACACTAAACCATTGTGCTATGCTACATTACCCTATGCACTATACACTACACTATGCTGTGCTATACTAAACTAAGCAGTACTATATTATGCTATACTACCTTACTCTATACACTATACACTACTCTATACACTATACACTACACTATGCTGTGCTATACTAACCTAAAAAGTACTATATTATGCTATGCTACATTAACCTATGCACTATACACTACACTACGCTGTGCTATACTAAACTAAGCAGTACTATATTATGCTATGCTACATTACTCTATACACTATACACTACTCTATACACTATACACTACACTACGCTGTGCTATACTAACCTAAGCAGTACTATATTCTTTATAACTGTGCTATTAACCGCTATACTTCACATTTTACATGGTTTGCAAAACATAGCACAGAGAATAAAATCCAATTAATTTAATTTATTTTGTTCAGGAGTTTTAATCTACAGCCAAATTCCTCTCAGTCTATATTCAACACTATTGATGACGTGTGTGGTGAATACAGCACGGCTCTCGATGCTACACTCTGAATATTCCTCATGCTTCTCCTCTATCTACACACAGAGTTTACAGCGTCGTAAAATGTAAAAGAGGTGCTTCGGTTGAATATCCTCTGAGATCAAAAGAACAAAGGAGTCTCAGTGGATGAAGGGGTGATGGAGTGAGAGACGGTGGCAGAGCAGAGCGATAAGCTCCTCAGGAAGGAACCGTAGTAGGATGGACTTTGACCAGCAACAAAGGAAGTCCCTTAAAACATATCTTTACTGACCAGCTCGTACTACAGCCGTGTTAACATATCAGGCCTGCGTGAAGTGCTACTGCTTTCACACGATACTGTTTAAACAGGCTGATATGCAGTGACCTGGAACTAACCTGCTTCACTGGAACCCACACCCCTCGCCGTGCTGGTGTTCAGACTACAGCACAACTGTTCAGTGGTCAGTTTCTGTCCACTGACGAGATCTTGGCTGGGTATATTTGGGGGGTATATTTGGGGGTTGGGCCACTCTTAATCACAGAAACATGAAATATGATAATACTCCCCTCAACGCTGCCCACACTATACACTTAAAGATGGTTCTTTAAGGGTTCTCTAGTAAAGGCAATGCTTCTATCTGCTTACTTTACTGGTTCTTCCTATTTTGTTTATGGTTCTTAAGGATGAGGGAGAATATGTTGTGTATGGTTCTCTATGAAAACTGGTCAATAGACAACCCATGGTTCTAAATAGAACCATTGTCTTAGGTAAAGAACCCATGAAGAACCATCTTTTTTAAATGTGTAAATTTCAGTTTTACTGCTGGCCTGAGAAATGACCACACCCTGAACGGCTTTTACTTAGATTAGGTGGCCAGTCAGTGGAAGTACAAGGTGGGTGTTTCTAATAAAGTGGCCAGTTAGTGGAAGCACAAGGTAGGTGTTTCTAATAAAGTGACCAGTTTCTAGAAGTACATGATTGGCGTTTCTAATAAAGTGGCCAGTTTCTAGAAGTACATGATTGGTGTTTCTAATAAAGTGGGCAGTTTGTGGAAGTACATGGTTGGTGTTTCTAATAAAATGGCCAGTTAGTGTAAGCTCAAGGTGGGCATTTCTAATAAAGTGGCCAGTTAGTGAAAGTACATGGTTGGTTTTCTAATAAAGTGGCCAGTTAATGCAAGTACAAGGTGGGTGTTTCTAATAAAGTGGCCAGTTAGTGGAAGTACATGGTTGGTTTTCTAATAAAGTGGCCAGTTAATGCAAGTACAAGGTGGGTGTTTCTAATAAAGTGGCCAGTTAGTGGAAGTACATGGTTGGTTTTCTAATAAAGTGGCCAGTTTGTGGAAGCACATGGTTGGTGTTTCCAATAAATTGGCCAGTTAGTGGAAGTTCCAGCTAGGTGTTTCTAATAAAGTGGACACTGTAGAAGTCTGTAGATGTATATGATGATGGAATGTCAGTGAGTAAGACAGCTGGATCATACAGAGTGGACTCAGAACAAGCTGATCAATCAATCCGTCTTTATTAGAGAAGAAAGAAAAAGTAAAGAAGAGATTACAGACAATAACTCCGACCCAATTCAACAGACCCAATCAGCTCTAACCTCCTCTATTCACTCATCTGATTGGCCCTTTAATTTGTGTGTGATGTTAATTGTTTTTAATTAAGCAAGTATTATTATTAATTTAGAAATGATTACAGAATTCACTCAATAAAACACAACACAAAGTAATAAGTAACTAACCTAGTAACTAATCTTTCACAGAACTTTCTAGAGTGTTAATAAATATAGTTTATTACAGTAACACAATATTCTATATATTAAACTTTAGATAGTTGGCATAACTTTAAATTATACTTAAAAAAATCTATATCCAGAATTCATATTTCACACATGTTGCTTAATAATATGAACCAATAACTGATAAAAAAATTGTTAGCGCTCTATTATTTCCAATTAATAGGTGGCCAGTTAGTGGAAGTACAAGGTGGGTGTTTCTAATAAAGTGGCCAGTTAGTGTAAGTACATGGTTGGTGTTTCTAATAAAGTGGCCAGTTGGTGGAAGTCCAAGGTGGATGTTTCTAAAAAAGTGGCCACTTAGTTATAAGTACAAAGTGGGTGTTTCTAATAAAGTGGCCAGTTAGTGCAAGTACAAGGCGGGTGTTTCTAATAAAGGTGCCAGTTAGTAGAAATATAAGGTATGTGTTTCTAATAAAGTGGCCAGTTTGTGAAAGTACAAAGTGGGTGTTTCTAATAAAGTGGCCAGTTAGTTATAAGCACAAGGTGGGTATTTCTACTAAAGTGGCCAGTTATTGGAAGTACAAGGTGGGTGTTTCTAATAAAGGTGCCAGTTAGTAAAAAGGCAAGGTATGTGTTTCTAATAAAGTGGCCAGTTTGTGGAAGTACAAAGTGGGTGTTTCTAATAAAGTGGCCAGTTAGTTATAAGCACAATGTGGGTGTTTCTAATAAAGTGGACAGTTACTTATAAGAACAAGGTGGGTGTTTCTAATAAAGTGGCCACTTACTGGAAGTACATGGTTGGTGTTTCTAATAAAGTGGCCAGTTAGTGGAAGCACAATGTTGGTGTTTCCAATAAAGTGGCCAGTTAGTGGATGTGAATGTATTAGATTTTAGATAGTTGGCATAAAACTCTAATTGAAACTTTATTTTAAATAGATCTATATCCAGAATGTATATTGAATGTATGTTTGTTTATAATATGGACTAATAAAGTATAATAAATTTGATAACGCTCTATTATTTCTAATGAATAATTTTTATTGGATGTGTTGAAGAATGTTGAATAACAGTATCTGTGGTTTAGGTTGTAATATACTGTTTAACAGCAGCTAAGAAACCGAGCCGTGTTATCGCTATGGCGACTGCGTGCGGTGAATTCCGCGTGTCATGGTTTCAGGGTGTCATGATGGCGTTGTTGGGGACGCAGTCCTGGTAGAAGATCTGGAACTTCTTGTCCACGAAGGTGTTCTGCTTGAGGAAGTTTTCCAGCAGCTGGATGGAAATCTCCAGCACCTCCGAGCCCGTCTTGGCGTTCAGCGCGCGAGCGGCGAAGGCCGGGAACTTGGAGCGCTCCTCGAACGGGGCGTTGTGGTCGTAGTCGACGCAGCAGTAGGCCGACCACAGGTAGGTGGGCACGGCCAGCCGGTCGATGTTGTGCCTGCGGATCATGCGGCCCGACGTGGTGACCCCGGTCACGATGTAGGCGGTGCCGCGGCAGTAGTTGTTGAGGCGGCGGCGGATGGCGTGCTCGTGCTTCTTCCACAGGCCGATGTTGAACTCGCGGATCTGCGGCACCACGTTGGTGAGCGTGTACGTGGCCGCCTTGTCGTCCGGGTGGGCCTGGTGCTCGTCGGGGTTCAGGTGGCCTCGCTCGAAGCTCACCGTTTCCGAGTAGTCCTCCAGCACCGCCTGGGCGTCCTCAAAGCTTTTGTGCAGGCTGTCTGTGGGAAACGGCTGCATCTCTCCGGATCCCGTCTCTGTGGAAAGCTGGGATACAAGGACGCGAGCGTTAGGCTGGTGGACCTGTTGACCTTATGCTTTACCCTTAATGACCACTATCACTGAAACTGATGCACCAATCGGTTACTCTGGATCGAAGCACCAATGATACAGACCCTACTTAACAAATCGGATATCGGCCATAGGTATCTGATATTCCGATATACAGGGATATACGGGATATGAGGAGGGTGTTCGCCCTTAACCCAGCAGAGCTCATCAGATTGTTTATGATCTTACAGAAGAAGGCAGCTGGTTTTATTCTGGGACCAAATCATCAAGTGTATATATTCTACATACCTTCTATGTAGAACATCAAAGAATCATTTAAATACTTTTTAAATACTGAAGAAATACTTTAATACATATATATGATTTAAATTTGTGGAATTTCATGATGAATGGGCCAATAGAAATTCTGGTTCCATTGACGTACATTGATATATATATATGAATGGAACCAGACGTCCACCTCTAAAAGCTCCCTCACAGAAAGTTATTACATTAAATGATTAGACCCTGTTTAACGACAGTTTGGGCCTTAAAACCAATTCACGTTGGAGGGATACATAGTATGCAGGTTAAAATAGTCCCCAAAGAAAACATATTATTTTCAGATTTTCCAGATTTTTCCATCATCAACATCCATATAAACTCAGAAGACACGTGTAGCTTCACTGATGGGTTTGATAGTAAACACAATGTGTATTTTTCTGTTGTAGACATAGAGACCCCTGGTTACCATCACCACCACTGGGAACATCATCTGAATCATCTCACACCAAAACTCACTCTGAATCACTCTTGTGTGTATTTCTAACTATAGAATTATGTAGGGATTTTTGGAAATTCGGTGGATTTCCCCTTTAGGAGCATCTCAGTCAGTGTTAGTAGTGCCATATGGAGCAGGGTTCTCCTGAACAGCGCTGGTTCTACACTGAGGCGGACCCTACTGACCTGTGGCTCGTACATCCACGGCACGTCCACCTTCTTGGAGCCGTCTGACCTCTTGAACGTGTACGCGGAGTACACGGGGATGTGGTCCACCACGTCGTACAGGGTGACGTAGCGAGGCTCGCCGTTGTACCGCTGGCAGATTTTCTTCAGGCTGTGGTCCTCCAGGCCCCTCGGAGGGGTCCCCATGAACAGGAACAGGCGGCACTCCGGGGAGAAGTCCGCCTGCACCTCAGCGCGCGCCGCCGCCGACAGAAGAAGGCAGGCGAGCGCCTGCAGGAGAAGCGCGCACGCGGCCATTGCATGCGCCCAGAAACGTGCTGCAAAGCGAGGCGAGAAGTGCGCGCTCGCTCGCCAACCTGGCCGTCATAACTTCACGCGCTTACTCTTTCTGGGACGATATGCAAATACGCGCAGAGCCAAACTTTAAGTGTCATGTCGTACTGACCACCAGGTGGCGCCAGATACTCAGGATGCTTAAAGAGGTGTTCCAATATGCGGAGTTCCCTTCAAGAACGCGTAGGTGTTCGGGAAAGCTTAGCCAGTGCACACTAGCGTTCTAGATGGTTGAGCTTGTAGATGTGGTCTTGTTTAATTAGCGCACACTTGTAGTCTAGAGTGCCTTACTAGTGTGCACTTGTATCCTGGAATATTAAGCTTCTATTTTGTGTGTTTAGTTGTTGCACACTTGTATTCTAGAGTGACAAACTAGTGCACATATGCATCCTAGAATATTGAGCTTATGTTTGATGTGTTTAGTTGGTCACACTTGTATTCTAGAGTGCCTAACTAGTGTGCACTTGTATTCTAGAATATTGAGCTTATATTTTGTGTGTTTAGTTGTTGCACACTTGTATTCTAGAGTGCCTTACTAGTGTGCATGTGTATTCTAGAATATTGAGCTTCTATTTTGTGTGTTTAGTTGGTCACACTTGTATTCTAGAGTGCATAACTAGTGTGCACTTGTATTCTAGAATATTGAGCTTTTATTTTGTGTGTTTAGTTGATGCACACTTGTATTCTAGAATATTAAGCTTCTGTTTTGTGTGTTTAGTTGATGCACACTTGTATTCTAGAATATTAAGCTTCTATTTTGTGTGTTTAGTTGATGCACACTTGTATTCTAGAATATTAAGCTTCTATTTTGTGTGTTTAGTTGATGCACACTTGTATTCTAGAATATTAAGCTTCTATTTTGTGTGTTTAGTTGATGCACACTTGTATTCTAGAATATTGAGCTTCTATTTTGTGTGTTTAGTTGATGCACACTTGTATTCTAGAATATTGAGCTTCTATTTTGTGTGTTTAGTTGATGCACACTTGTATTCTAGAATATTAAGCTTCTATTTTGTGTGTTTAGTTGATGCACACTTGTATTCTAGAATATTGAGCTTCTATTTTGTGTGTTTAGTTGATGCACACTTGTATTCTAGAATATTGAGCTTCTATTTTGTGTGTTTAGTTGATGCACACTTGTATTCTAGAATATTAAGCTTCTATTTTGTGTGTTTAGTTGTTGCACACTTGTATTCTAGAATATTAAGCTTCTATTTTGTGTGTTTAGTTGATGCACACTTGTATTCTAGAATATTAAGCTTCTATTTTGTGTGTTTAGTTGATGCACACTTGTATTCTAGAATATTAAGCTTCTATTTTGTGTGTTTAGTTGATGCACACTTGTATTCTAGAATATTAAGCTTCTATTTTGTGTGTTTAGTTGATGCACACTTGTATTCTAGAATATTGAGCTTCTATTTTGTGTGTTTAGTTGATGCACACTTGTATTCTAGAATATTAAGCTTCTATTTTGTGTGTTTAGTTGATGCACACTTGTATTCTAGAATATTAAGCTTCTATTTTGTGTGTTTAGTTGATGCACACTTGTATTCTAGAATATTAAGCTTCTATTTTGTGTGTTTAGTTGTTGCACACTTGTATTCTAGTGTGACTTACTAGTGTGCACTTGCATTCTAGAATTTTGACCTTGTATGTACTTGTGACCTAGCGCTTAGCTGATGCAGACTTGCCTTCTAGACTGCGTAGCTTGCATGCACTTGTGCTATAATGTACTTAATTAGTGCGCCCTTGTATTCTAGAATATTGAGCTTCTATTTCGTGTGTTTTGTTGGTGCACACATGTATTCTAGAGTGCTTAGCTTTTACACACTTTAAGTGTTCTAGAAAGTTTAGCTACTTAGTCGTTGCATTCAAAAACGTTGAGCTTGTATGCGCTTTCTATTCTAGCATGTTTTGCTGGTGGTGCTGGTGTCATAGAGCGCTTAGCGAGTGCACACTTGCATTCTAGAATGTTTAGCTTTTACTTGTGTTACCTAGTGTGCACTTGTGTTCTAGAGTGCTGATGCAGACTTGCCTTCTAGACTGCGTAGCTTGCATGCACTTGTGCTATAATGTACTTAATTAGTGCGCCCTTGTATTCTAGATTGCTTTACTAGTGCGTACTTTTTTACAGAATGCTAGTAAATAATAAACTACAAACGGATCATCTTACTGTGAGACGAGAGTGCGAACTATATTATATCTCGGAAGCACAAAACATCTTAAAATAACGAATGTTTCTTAGAAGTTATTTCTCTGATGATATAATATCTCAAAATAATGACTTTACATTTCAAAATCGATAACAATAATCAACCTTTTTAAATCATACGTTCTTCTAAGTGCCCTAACTAGTGTACGAGTGTGCAGAACGCGAGCGCGCCTTATGGGAACGCAGCCAACCGAAGAACGAGGACTGGAGAGAACGCGCGGCCCGATTGGACGGAACTGCGTCACGTGCTTCATGTTGAACAGCCATTTTTTTTTTGTAAAACACAAACAACAAGCGGAGCGGAGCGCGAGACGAACTCACGGCGAGTGTTGCGATTCGGAAAACAAACAAATAAACAAACAATCGGTTCGGTGCAGCACGTGCATAGGACGGGCGCAGAGGACACACATACACACACGGGTCGTGTTGGTTTGTTACCGCGAAGCACGTGCGTGCAAACGGACTTACACCACGAAGCGGAGCGGCGCGAGCTGGAGAAAATTTTTAGCTGGCTAGCTAGCCTGCTAACGCTAGCTAGCTAGCAGGCAGAGGCTCTTATTTTCAGATTTTAAAGAGAGGAATAAAGAAGTGGAGCGAAGGTAAGACCGAGTTTTACTTTCTACTCGTTAATAAGTCGTACTTTGTAAAAGGGGGGCCGTGTTTAGTCTGTGGAAGTACGTGAAGCGACTCGCCCTCGGGAGGCCGCGGCTGGATCCTCGGAGTAAATTTTGGGAGCGCGGCGGAGGTCTCCTGCATGTTTCCCCCCTCGCCCCTGACGCTCCATGGGTGGGTGGTGTTTACTGTTTGACATAGAAATGGATAATTTCTCGCGATGGAAGTAACATGTAGGATTAAGTAGCGGCAGCTGAGTTGTGTAAACTATTCCATCGCTGCTAAACAGCGAGCTAGCGTTAGCTTAGCCTGTAGCTTGACCTCTCTCTCAGCTCAGGTGATAATTTGGGATAGAGCTTCTTCACAGCCGTGAAAACAAACTCGGTTGGGACTCGATATTGAGCCTGTGGCTGAGTTTAACTACTTATTTGAAGTCCCCGGTCCACTTTAAACGATGCAGCAGTTCGCTCGAAGTTCCCAATCCCACCTTAAATGGCGCAGCAGTTGCATTCTGGCGCCTGACAATTCCGCGGTCCACCTTAAATGGTGCAGAAGTTTATTCGAAGTTCCCCGTTCCACCTTAAATGGTGCACCAGCTACTCGTGTTCCCCGTTCCATCTTAAGTGGTACAGCAGTTGCATTGTGGTGCCCGAGAATTCTCCATTCCACCTTAAATTGTGCAGCAGTTACATTCTGGCGCCTAAGAGTTCCCAGTTCCACCTTTTAATGGTGCACCAGCTACTCGTGTTCCCGTTCCACCTTAAATGGTGCAGCAGTTGCATTCTAGCGCTTGACAATTCCGCGGTCCACCTTAAATGGTGCACAGTTTACTCGAAGTTCCCGTTCCACCTTAAATGGTGCAGCAGTTGCATTGTGGCGCCCGAGAATTCTCCGTTCCACCTTAAATTATGCAGCAGTTACATTTTGGCGCCGAAGAGTTAGTTCCCCGTTCCACCTTTTAATGGTGCACCAGTTTACTCAGAGTTCCCGTTCCACCTTAAATTGTGCAGCCGTTGCATTCAGGTACCTGAGAATTCCTTGCTCCACCTCAAACGGTGCAACAGTTACATTTAAGGTGGACCGAGAAACTCAAATAAGAAGCTAACTCTAGAAGGTGAGTAGTTGAGCTGTTTAGTTTTACTCCAACCCAACTCGACTCACTTTGTTTAGTTTGTGGTCCAGAGTAAACTGGTTTTTACAGACTTCTACACACTGTGTTGTAGAGGAACCGAGTCAGATCTGTTCACAGTGGTGGTGAATGGAACCAGACGTCCTCCTCTAAAAGCTTCTCACAGAAAGTTCTTACAGTAGATGTTATAAATACACTGTCTGATTCTGAGACACTGTTTATGATAGTTTAGAGAAGATCTCAGTCTTAAACTCCATTCATGGTGGAGGGATACATGCAGGACGCTGTGAGGTTAAAGTGGTCCCCAAAGTAAACTTGGTATTTTCAGATTATCCAGACTTTACCATCAACATCCAGATAAACGCAGAAGACACGTGTAGCTTCACTGGTGGGTTTTACAGTAAATACAATGTGTATATCTGTGTAGTAGACATGATGACCCCTGGTTCCCATCACCACCACCACCGTAAACAACATCTGAACCATTTCAAATATTAAATTATGCAGGATTTTTTTTAAGTTGGTGGAATTGCCCTGTAGTGTGCTATAAGCCATTATGGCAGTTGAATGAAAAGTAACTTTCTTTTTTCTGGCCACTGTTCTTCGTGGATCTAGGACTCAGAAATGAAAATCCAGACGCCTTTGAACTCGTGTGAACTGGCGTTGGCGAAGAGTTTTGAGAATTCCTTGAACGACAATGAAATGAACAAATGCCTTCTTACTCAAGTCAAGCCTCGTCTCTTGTTGAGTCCTGTTGTTAGTGTTGCGTATAAGCACAGGTTTGTACTGGATAGTAAATTTTAAAAGGGCTGTGTTTGTGATGTAGACACACATACTGAATGACTGGACTGCTGTGAATGACTCTGTTTACATCCTTACCATGTAACTGAGCAGTGATTTTGAAAAAATGGTGGATTTCCCCTTCAGTTAATAGCCTATTGCACTTTTTTGTGCTGCATCGTTCAGCACAGACGCCTGAAAAGCCTGCTTTTAAAAATGCCATGAATGAAGAGAAGAGCGCATACGTGTGCCAAAGTAAATAATTCATCTGCGTTGATTTATTTATTTGTTTGTTTTTTCTTCATGCATTGTATCGCCATGAGAGTGCTGATTTGTTAACTCTTCACCTCTGTTTTGGTTCAGGCGGCAGGAATGCTGAAGGTGTGTCTGTGAAGGGGAGAGACGAGAGCGAGCGAGCAAGCGAGAGAACAAGAACGGCGAGAGAAACGCCCAGCAATAGTACAGCGAAACTGCCCTGGAACACTTTCTCATATCAATGCTGCCGCAGTTAACTTGAGAGTAATTTCTGAAAAATATACTATTTTCTTTCTATTTGTAAAGGCAAGATCTTATCGGAGCAGTTTTGGTGGCGTTTCCCTTTTTGAAAGAGCTTAGTCTCGATTTTCCTCCACCTCCCTTTGCTATTCCCCCCTGAACCTGGCAGCTATTATTCCACTCACATAGAGCTCTAACCAATCCCACCTCAGCACACTGATACAGCACCCCTGCATCTGCTGCACCCGGTCATCCTGGTCCTGTTCAGTCCTGGTCTTTGGACGAGGTAAGAAATGCGACGTTCACTTGTTTAGAGTTCCTCGTTCCGTTCGGTTCCGTATATGGAAGCCTGGTCTGTTTTAAAAGGCTTGTTTTTGTGATGTCACAAATATGAATCTGTTTCCACATATCAGTCTCTTCAGCCCACAGTGGTAGATCCCCACCTTACACATTCACTCTTGACCACAGCCAACCAGAACAGAGCATGTTTACATGCATCACTCTTAAAAGGCCTATATCATAGCAAAGCTATCTTTTCCTTTATTTGGAATTAAAGGATTTTGAGCATTAGGAACGTCCTCCGTAGGTGGGAACAACTTGTTAATTGTTGTGATGTTACAAAATCAAATGCTTTTTTGTATATGTGCCTCTTCAGCCTGCAGCGTTTTAGCCCCGCCCACTCAGGCTGAAGTTCTATGGAATGCCCTGCTTTTCAAATGAGCCACAGCCAATCCGAATAGAGCTCGTTTACATGTCGTCGCTGTCCAATGACAAACATGTATCTCTATTTTTGTCAATTTTGAGTTTTCTACGTTATTTGAACACACCAGTGGTCGTTTACATTGAGTGAAGATTTCATGATGAATGAACCAATAGAAATGCTCCAAAACAGCTTGGAGGAAATTCTGGTTCTATTGACTTACATGGAAAGTAAATGATGTTTTTGTTCTCTTTTGTAAATTTGCAATTTTGGAGATAATTGTTTTTCATTGGACAGCAACGATATCACTGTTAAAGGGCCAGTAATACTTAATTTATTCAGACGACAGTAAATTATTTTGGACTCTTAACAGACGAGATCTTGCACACCTAGAATGATTTTTCAGACGGTAAAAATACAACACCGAACTTTTGCTTGCAACAAAAACTCACTAGCCCGTCACGGCCAGCTCTACTGTTGGCATGGCGACAACCAAGCAAAAGAAATCAGAGATCCAGCTCCAGAGTGAAACGATGTGGACAGAAGTTTGTCTGTTCTGCTGGGAGCAAAGAATCAGATCTTATTTACACGTAGACTATCAGCCTGTTTGTTCAGTGGAGTGCAGCTCAGACTCAGTTCAGGTCCAGGCTGTGAGTAAAAGCACTTGTAGTTTGTAAAGGAACGTTTGGTGGATGTTCTGGCTGGCCTGAGTATATAAACCACAATATAATAAAGCCGTGAGATGCATCATTGAGACGATGCTGACCTGTTTAGAGGCCATTGCTGAGTATTGTCGGTGTATTAACTGTGTAGCTACAACAGTGCAGTGTATCATTGGCTGTACAGACAGTATTAGATGTTAATCACTTACCAATCAAATCATTTGGCCACGTAAATTGATCATTACAATTATTTAAATGTCAATTAATTGTGAACGGTTATGATGGTGAGGTAATAAAACACAGGAAGAATGTAGGATGTAGGATTTTTCTTCGTGTCCAAAGAAAAACATGCATATCTAATTTTTTTTAAATGGCAAAAATGAAAAAATAAAATTCTGCTTTGTTTGAACGCAACAGCTGCTGTTTACATTATGTACACATTTCATAATGCATGTACTGATAATGTTACAACGTTACTTGAAGAAAATTTCTGGTTCCATTGACTTACGTTAAAGGTAAAGAAGGTTTTGGCTGTTTTATAGAATCATCTGTTTGTTTGTGTGTGTGTATGTGTATATGTGTATGAATACGTGTGTGTGTGTGTGTGTGTGTATGTATATGTATATATATATATATATATATATATATATATATATATATATATATATATATATTATGTATGTATGTATGTATGTATGTATGTATGTATGTATATGTACGCGCGCACACACACAGGGGCTGGACAATGAAACTGAAACACCTGTCATTTTAGTGTGGAAGGTTTCATGGCTAAATTGGACCAGTCTGGTGGTCAATCTTCATTAACTCCACATTGCACCAGTAAGAGCAGAGTGTGAAGTTCAATTAGCCGGTAAGAGCCCAGTTTAGCTCAAAATATTACAATAACACAACATTATGAGTTTAAAAGAGGACAAATTGTGACCAACACAGCAAGTCTTTGTGATGTATCAAGAGCCACGGTATCCAGGGTAACGTCAGCATACCACCAAGAAGGACCAACCACATCCAACAGGATTAACTGTGGACGCAAGAGGAAGCTGTCTGAAAGGGATGTTGGGTTCTAACCCGGATTGTATCCAAAAAACATAAAACCACGGTTGATCAAATCACGACAGAATTAAATGTGCACCTCAGCTTCTCCTGTTTCACCAGAACTGTCCGTCAGGAGCTCCACAGGGTCAATACACACGGCCGGGCTGGTATAGCCAAACCTTTGGTCACTCGTGCCAAAGTTTCAATGGAGCAAGGAGATCAAATCTTGGGCTGTGGACAATGTGGAACATGTATCGTCTCTGATGATCCACCTTTACTGTTTTCCCCACATCCGGGAGAGTTACGGTGTGGAGAAGCCCCAAAGAAGCGACCCACCCAGACTGTTGCATGCCCAGAGTGAAGCATGGGGGTGGATCAGTGATGGTTTGGCCCAATACTTGTGCTAGATGGGCACATCACTGCCAAGGACTACCGAACCATTCTGGAGGACCATGTGCATCCAAGGGTTCAAACATTGTATCCTGAAGGCGGTGCGGTGTATCACGATGACAATGCACCAATACACACAGCAAGATGAACATGAAAGTGAAGTTGAACATCTCCCATGGTCTGCACAGTCACCAGATCTAAATATTATTGAGCCACTTTGGGGTGTTTTGGAGGAGCGAGTCAGGAAACGTTTTCCTCCACCAGCATCACGTAGTGATCTGGACACTGTCCTGCAAGAAGAATGGCTTGAAATCCCTCTGACCACTGAGCAGGACTAGTATATGTCATTCCCAAAACCAACTGATGCTGTATTGGCCGCAAAAGGAGACCCTACACCATACTAATCAATTATTGTGGTCTAAAACCAGGTGTTTCAGTTTCATTGTCCAACCCCTGTGTGTCTGTATGTGTATGTGTATGTATATATATATATATATATATTTTACACACACACAACATATAGGTTCTATAAAGGCAAACGCACTGAATGGACCTCAGTAGCAGGAAAAAAACCCTTTGTTGTTTGTTTTGTGGGGATTTATGGGAAGTTAACTATATTTGTCCACTTCTGCTTTTTTTTTCCTGCTGTACTATATACTCACAGATTTGTGTGTGAGGATGTTGTAAGTAAATTAGGTCACAGTTTTAACTAAACTTGTTTCTTCTGTGCAGAAACTTTCGAGCCTGCAGGACGTGGAGAATATGACTGCTGAGACGTTAAACTTCGGTCCAGAATGGTAACAGCCTTTCTTTATTTCTCTGCAGCTTTCTCAGCTGCACGTCTCTCCTCGTACTCCTGTACTGTGTGTGTGTGTGTGTGTGTACGCGCTTGACTTCCCCATCGTAAGTGTCTAAATGAGGAAGCAGATGTTTCCTGAAGTTCAGCGATTTGAGGAGAAGTGATTGATTTCCTAATTCCACAGAGAGGCTGAAGAGTGTGAGGAAGAGGAGGAGGGATTGTTTATGTAGTACATTTATATTAGTCACACTATCAAAACGTGTTCCACACGAAAATGCAGTTGTGTGCAAAAGTTTGGACGCCCTGGTTCAATCGTTTTGCTTGGATTTCTAAGTGGAAATAGTTAAGTTAGTCAACAGCAGCGTCTAGCTACAGCTAATGGGGTCGGCTAGAGAATCCATCTTCTCCATATTCACTCCTTTCTAGGGCTGCACCTAACAATTAAATTCTTAATAGATTAATCTAAGGCTTATTTTATTTATTTATTAATTTTTTCGATTAGTCAATTAATCTAGCGACTAATTTTAGGTTACTGTAATGTGAGTGTGTTAGGGTTCTCACCAGAGTTGAGCTCTCACCAGGGTTGAGCTCTCACCAGGGTTGAGCTCTCACCAGGGTTGAGCTCTCACCAGAGTTGAGCTCTCACCAGAGTTGAGCTCTCACCAGAGTTGAGCTCTCACCAGAGTTGAGCTCTCACCAGAGTTGAGCTCTCACCAGAGTTGAGCTCTCACCAGAGTTGAGCTCTCACCAGAGTTGAGCTCTCACCAGAGTTGAGCTCTCACCAGAGTTGAGCTCTCACCAGAGTTGAGCTCTCACCAGAGTTGAGCTCTCACCAGAGTTGAGCTCTCACGTTTTTGGACAGCAGCCAGACCTCACTCAGGCAGTCGTGTAGTGATATTAGATTTGTAAAAACCAGCAAGTACATAGAAACTGCCCTACAGTCATTCAGAGAAGTTCACTTAGAGAATCAGCTAAACAGTGATCACGGTGATGGTAACTCTGATTTTGTGTGCTCTCTCCAGGCTCCGTGCACTATCCAGAGGAGGGAGCGTCACGTCCCCTCCTCCTTCCCCAGCAATGCCAAAGTCCAAGCTGGCCGACTACCGCTATGGCCGCGAGGAGATGTTAGCACTTTATATTAAAGATAATAAGGTGAGAGGCCGCAGGCCAGCGCGAGCGCGATACTCCCGGAGTAGAGCCGGTCTGCAGGCTGTTCTCTGACTCTGTGTCTTGTGTGCTTAGGTTCCAGAGGATATGCAGGATAAGGAGTTCGCTGCGATCCTGCAGGACGAGCCTCAGCAGCCCCTGGCTTTGGTGCCGCTGACGGAGGAGGAGCAGGTACGTTCTAAGTGTGTGGTGGATGTAGTCGGTCTCTCGCCTGCTTGTTTACTTCCAGGAGAAGCTGAGTTAGTCCTGTTTAACTGGCGTCACTAATAGGTGGACTGCGGTCCAAGTCTAGACCCAGATGTTGTGCTTGCTGCTGAGGAGGACTTAATTATGACTGTGTTTATTTTAAGTGACAGCTTTTCTTGCCTTTATGGTATATGGGCGCTCATTGGCCAATCAGATCTGTCCAGATTTGGCAAGGTATAAAGTGATTCAGGGAATATTGCTTGCGCTATTAACTACATGTAGCCCTGCCGTGGCACATAGCCCCACCCTCCATCGGTATCGGCCAATCGCATTGAAAGGTGATCATCGATAGGAATCTGCCTCAAAAACACTGATCGGTCCATCTCTAATATTATCCGATTACTCAATTAATTGATGGAATAATCGATAGAGTACTCGATTACTAAAATAATCGATAGCTGCAGCCCTACAGTCATCACAGCATATCAGCGTCTCTCTGTGTATCGTGTCCTCTCTCTCGGGTCGCAGGCGGGGCAGATATTTTTATTTATTTTTTCTTGCTAAGTCAGTGATTAATAAACTATTTTAATTTCAGAAATGTTCTGCATCAACTTTGTTATAACTAGTGTAACATTTTAGCAGCAAGCAAAGCAGGAAACTTCTAGATATCAGTTCTAAAAGTCCGCAGCACATATCAGCCATCAGCTATAGAAAACCTGTATCATTCAATCTCTACTCTGGTCCACACTGAATAGCAAAACCAGTACAAATAAGATTCAAGAGTTTTATTGTCATATGCACAGCAGAACAGACAGTTACACTCTACAATGAAATTCTTACTTTGCTGCTCCTCCATTCACCAATAGATAACAAAAATAAGAAATAATAAAAATATATACAAAGTATAATAAGTTAAAGTAAATAAAAGTTTTTTATATAGTTAAAAAAATACAAAATAAAATAAGACAATAATTATAAAAATAATAATTATTGATGGGCCGATCCAGTGTTTTTCAGTTCCGATCCGATACCGATATATAACTGCCGATACCGATACAAATACCGATATAAGGGCTATTTTGTGTTTATACAAACACAATAGTTTTCTTTCATATCAAATATTTAAAACACAAAACTGAAATAAACATCTTACGTATCAAAACCTTTCTAGTATACTAAACACAACAATATGACTGACTGCATGATCTAAACAGTTCAAGTATTAAGAAAATTGTATCAGCAGCAGCAGCAACTTCAACAAGATTTCAAATAGTTGAAATAATGTGCAAAACTAAATAGAAATTAAATAAAAAATGGATCGGTAAGTGGATCAGCTGCGTTCGCCCGATATCCGATACATTACATTATGTCAGTATCGGATCGGTCCCATCTCTAATAATAAGAATATAGAGATCAGTTTTTCTTTCTGGTTCGCAGGACTGTCGTTGTCGTGGTAAACATTGTGAAAGAGTCTCTCGTATCATGTAGGGGCTGGTAAGCGTGTCAGATGCAGCGTGGAGCTGAACTCAGCCCGACAGTAGGAGGCTTTGTGACCGCTGCTCTGGCGTTGGAGTTCATTACTCTCAGTCATGCGCCCTGTGACCCCTTTTCTGCCCACAGAGGAACTTCTCCATGTCTGTGAACAGCGTGGCTGTGCTGAGGCTCATGGGTAAAGGAGGCGGGGCCGCTCCGGCCGGCGTGTCCCGAGGCCGCGGGAGCACCAGAGGAGGGCGAGGCAAGTTTATTTATTTTTTTTTATTTTTTTTTTTCCCTTGCGCAGACATACCTGAGCACATTGCTGTAAGCATGCGTTAACACCTGTTTTCATGTCGGTGCTCGCAGGCAGAGGAAGAGGCGAGGGAGGGTTCTACCAAAGAGGCAGCGACGAGGAGCTGGGCTTTGGCCGCAGCAGAGAGATGCACCGCAGCCAAAGCTGGGACGACAGGTTTGTGAGAGGAGGAGTTATGATGTTATGTTGAGTGCGTTTAGAAGTGGGAGGCGTCGGGCGGGGAGTGGCGCTGTGCGTCTTTGTGTATTGACGTCACAAACACAGACTTGGAAAGAAGGTTCGGCCTCAGCGTTCAGGCCTCGAATGAGTTCAGTCAGCCTCACGAGAATCGTTTACGTCTTCGGAAGACGCACCCTTTATTTTCTTTTAATTCATTTGGTCTTCATATCCATAAATCCAAAGTCTGAGGCGCCTAAGCTGAAAGTCTTTATCTGATCAATAAGTGTGTGTTCAGTAAGATCAACAGATCTGATTAGAACAGATAAATAATCATACATACAATACAAAGTGACATGAATATGTTATTGTGAGAGAAGTAGATCAGATCTTGATCCAGTTTGAAGAACAAAGTTAGGTTCCAGATTTCTCCTGGACGCCCCAGACATTGTATGAATGTGTTCAGTTCCTTCAGCAGCAAATCTTGATTTATCTTAATGAAGTACTGAGCAGTCAAAGCAGGTATCAGATGAGAACTGATAATAATACTGGGTTGTTTAGGAGAAGCTTAGAAAGGGTTAAATAAACACACTGATGTATGTAAAAGCTCTACTTACTCTATTAATACTGTTTAATATTTAATAATAAAGTGTTTATTGAGTAAATAAAAGCTTCCTGTCTGTACAAAACAAGCTTTTTAAATATAATAACATTCCCAAGTGACTAAAAGCTTCTGCACAGCACTGTGTGTGTGTATGTAGTTATAAAAGTTATTTTTTTTCTTTTCTATTTTTTTTTTTTTTTGAAAGCCTTTTTTTCTGGCAGCGATAATATATTCAGTGTTTTAACAAGTCATTCGTGAGAAAGTGGAGCCTTTTTAACAATGACTCCTGTGAACTGTCAGTCTGACACGTTCAGCGCTCGTGCAACAAAGCTCAGAGAGTGGTCTGGAGTTTCAACCACATTTCAACTAGAATCACAGACTTGTACAGATTAAAATAGAGTTAGATGTCTTCCCCAAAACCTTTCAGTCCTGGAAGAAGCCGTACAGCTCACTACACTCCCTGCAGCACAACTGCAGCCTCTGTGGTTAAATGTGTTCAATTAACTAATCAGTCTTTAGAAGGAACTTTGTTTTAATTTATTTTAGACATGTGTTCCTCAGATTGCCGCCCACTGTAACTGTAGAACATGCTATACGTTTGTTAGAAATTCAGCCTTCAGGAGTCAGATTCAGGAGTCAGGAGAGCCTCAGTGTTGACTTGAGTTTATTGACTCACATAGAAATGTATGAGTACAGCTCAGTCGACCACAGTCAGTCTGTTAGTGGTCCTAATCACATGCATGCAGAATCATACACGGGCACAGCTTAGGTCATCAGTCTGTTGCCGGTCTAGTCTCTGACCCAGTCTAGTCCAGCCTCTGACCCAGTCTAGTCCATCTCTAACTCAGTCTAGTCCAGCCTCTTAACTCAGTCTAGTCCAGCCTCTTAACTCAGTCTAGTCCAGCCTTTGACCCAGTCTGGTCCAGCCTCTTAACCCAGTCTAGTCCAGCCTCTTAACTCAGTCTAGTCCAGCCTTTGACCCAGTCTGGTCCAGCCTCTTAACCCAGTCTAGTCCAGCCTCTTAACTCAGTCTAGTCCAGCCTTTGACCCAGTCTGGTCCAGCCTCTTAACCCAGTCTAGTCCAGCCTCTTTACCCACTCTAATCCAGTTTATAACCCAGTCTGGTCCAGCCTCTTGACCCAGTCTGGTCCAGCCTCTTGACCCAGTCTGGTCCAGCCTCTTGACCCAATCTGGTCCAGCCTCTTGACCCAGTCTGGTCCAGCCTCTTGACCCAGTCTAGTCTAGTCTAATCTAGTCTGACATGGTTTACGCACAAGTCAGAAGAGGGTCAAAAGGGCAGGGATGAAGGTGGAGGGAGAAGAGGAGGTTAAGGAGGGGTAAGTGGGGGTATATTTCAATGCATGCAAAGGAGGAGATGATCAACTACAGAGAGAGAGGGTAGGATGAGGAGGTGATAACAAAAGTCCACCATGAATGAGTTAATATGAGAATGATTTCTCTCACGTTTGTCTTTAATGCTTACGTATGTGCTCTACAGTGTTTCTAGAATATAAATTGTTTGCTGTTCTGTTTTCTGCATGTTTGTAACGAACCTCTTGTTGTTGTTGTGCTGTGTTTCAGGGGCGAGCGGCGCTTTGAGAAGCCCCTGCGGCGGGATGTGGGGCGTGGAGGGTTTGAGGACGGAGGCGCAGGCCGGAAGGACTACGCTCGCTCCGACAGCGACAACTGGCGCACACTCCGTGAGGAGCAGGAGGAGGACGGGGCAGAGCCGGGGGGCAGCTGGAGGATAACAGGTGCCCGTCGTGACGGTAAGGACAAATTCATACATTTTCATAGCTTTGAAAGGAAACAAGTCGAAGAGCGTCTGAGATGATTTTAGGATATGTACTTGTATGAGGGTTGCTTTTAAAATGTTGAGGCTGTTTGGAGTCCTTGGATCAGTAGTGTGGATCAGTATACAGACATACAGATTCACTCGCTAAAATAAAATTATCTAGGGGTCTGTCATAAGTGGAGAACCTCACCATCTATGTTTGCACTTATGGTCTCAGCTAGAGATCATCCGATATGGGTTTCTCTATAGTCGATGCCGATGTTTAGAGGTCAGGGTCAGCCAATGGCCAATATGGGGTGCCGATTTTTAGAGCTGATATCTAGAAGTAGAGATGGAAGTATTGATCTGCCATGTATCAGTATAGATTTTTAATCAAAATATGTGATCGGCCGATATTTCTCCAATTTAGCCGATCTCGAGAGCCGATTGAGGACGTTAAACAAATGAGCTTAATTTCTGTATTTCCAGCTAGCGTTTCATCCAGGAAGAGGAGGCCAGCTCCCTGCAATTCCTATCTGAACCACTAGGTGGAAATACACACCCTTTCATTTTCCACAGACTGACTAAAGCAGCAGCTTCAGCTTCGCGAGAACAGTTTAAGCGTTCACTGCATGCACTGATAGAAAACATCGTCCGTCTGGCAGTTTGTTACCGTATGTGACTCAGACTCACCCAGGGCGGTTTGTAAAATTAGTAAAATCAGCGTCTCTCGCGGGAGAACCAAGACAAAGACATTTAACTCTACTAATCTGATACGGCACTTCAGAGACACCACACAGCTGAATACAGTGAGTATCAGTAAACAGCAGAGCTAGAACACACAGCTAACACAAACTAATAACCCAGAACACCTACAGACCAGATCTGACCGGTACCAACAGAACAGCAGCAGAAACAGCCAGAGAGCTAAAGAACCACAGCCAGAGTGATTGAGTTTATAGTTCTAGATAAGCAGCTCTTCTCGGCTGTAGAAGACGTTCATTCTGCTGCTTAATGTTCCACCTGGATCCACACTCTGCTGTTCCTAGTAGAGATACTTTTCAGATGTGGATCTTCTGGAGCTTATCAAGCGGTTTACTCCCACATAGACCAACTTCTAATTTAGTTAAAATATTATACTCTTTTATATGAGCTCGTTAAAAGTGGTAATAAACCAGTTTAGACCAGTTTCATGACTTGCTTGTGCTAATAATATGTAGCCCTGCTGTGGCATATAGCCCCGCCCTTGATCGGCATCAGCTATCGGCCGATCGGGCTGAAAGGTGATCGTTGATCGGAATCGGCCTCAAAAAGGCTGATCGGTCCATCTCTATCTAGGAGTTTCTGCTTTTTTTTGCTGGTAAAATGTCACAATATTAATAAGAAATGGATGCACAACATTTCGGAACTTCTGAAAAACTAAATATTTTTATCTGCCCCCCCCCAAAAATGCAGTATGACCACATTACTGCTAAAAGAGTGTAACGTACATCTCTTCATACCCAAAACTAACCAGTTAAGAAGTGCACTGAAAGATACTTCCACGCAGCCCACATGTTCACTGCATCACTTCACGCTCGGGTTCTTATCACGTAGTCGTGAAACTGCGGTTCTTTAAGGAGGATGAGGCGCTCGGAGAGAGAGAGAGAGAGAAATAAATAAAAAGAGCGTGCGCAGCGTGATAGACAGAGGCGATGATATGCTATATAGTTGTTACACAGCGGCTCTGTTCTGTTTTCTTTAGTTGCGTTTGTCTCGAGTGCTGGAAGCTGAGTAATATCTGGGAAGCTCTGGCTGCTCCGGAGAGACCCTCTGTTCACGTCTACGGCAGAACTAGAAACACGTACCCGCGTCATTAAAAACGTCATTGTTCGCTATAAATTATTCATTTTCTCTTGTTTGGCCGAACAGTTCCAAAGGTTTCGGCCTGCCATCCTTTACATGCTGCTGCCGCATGTTCCACCGCACCAGTAACATGGGGCTGCCCGTGGACGTGCCTGGTTTTAAATCGGCACTGAGAAACGCTGATATCGGCCGATATATTAAAGTATGACAAATATCGGCCCGATGTATCGGTTGATCTCTAGTCTCAGCATCACGTTTGTAGTGGGTAGCTGTAATTTCTAAAGCGTGTGTATCGTTTTGCTCCGTCTTGCTTGATGGTACATTAATGTGATGTAATGCTGTCCTGTAAGACGGGGGTCCCCGATCCGCCGGCTGGCGAGACCACGGAAGCGGAGAAGGCCGGAGAAGGAAGTTTGACTTTGACTTCCGGGATGATGTCAGCCGACGGAGGTCTGGAAGCGAAGGAGGAGAGGACGACCGAGACGGGCTGCCTGAATGGTGCACTGATGAAGAGGAGGGCGAGATGGGCACCTTCGACTCCACAGGAGCTTTCATGTGTGTCAAGGTGGGTCCAAGAACTTCCCTTCTCGTCTTTCTTCAGTCTCAGCTGGCTGAGTGTGTGTGCTTCAGTCATTAGCTCGAGGAACAGTCGGTGTAAGGGAAATGTAGGTTGTTTACTTTCTCTGTTGATCCAGTGAAATCGAAGGTATGTCCTGAGCAGGAGTTATTTTAGAAGTTCTAATAATAATAATACATGATAATTACTGTATTAAGAAATGTATTATTAAAAGATTGTATAATTGTGAACAGTGTTTCAGGCTGGCTGAACGGGGTACGAGATATCAGGGTAGCTGGACAGGGTTTCAGGTTATTAAGGAAACTGAACAGTGTAGCAGGGTGGCTAAACAGGGCATCAGGGTAGCTGAAGAGGACATGAGGTTTCAGGGTAGTTGAACAGGGTACGAGGCTTCAGGGTAGCTGAACGGGGTATGAGGTTTTAGGGTAGCTGAACAGGGTTTCAGGGTAGCTGAACAGGGTTTTGGGGTTTCAGGGTAGCTGAGCAGGGTTTTGGGGTTTCAGGGAAGCTGAGCAGGGTTTTTGGGTTTCAGGGAAGCTGAACAGGGTATCAGGTTATTAAGGAAACTGAACAGTGTAGCAGGGTGGCTGAAGAGGGTACGAGATTTCAGGGTGGCTGAAGAGGGTACAAGGTTTCAGGGTGGCTGAGCAGGGCTTTGGGGTTTTAGGGTAGCTGAACAGGGTGTCAGGGTAGCTGAACAGGGTATCAGGTTATTAAGGAAACTGAACAGTGTAGCAGGGTGGCTGACGAGGGTACGAGGTTTCAGGGTGGCTGAACAGGGTTTCAGGGTGGCTGAGCAGGGTTTTGGGGTTTCAGGGTGGCTGAGCAGGGTTTGGGGGTTTCAGGGTAGCTGAACAGGGTGTCAGGGTAGCTGAACAGGGTATCAGGGTAGCTGAACACGGTATCAGGTTATTAAGGAAACTGAACAGGGCATAAGGGTGGCTGAAGAGGGTACAAGGTTTCAGGGTGGCTGAGCAGGGCTTTGGGATTTTAGGGTAGCTGAACAGGGTGTCAGGGTATCTGAACAGTGTAGCAGGGTAGCTGAGCAGGGTACGTGGTTTCAGGGTAGCTGAACAGGTTATCAGGATAGCTAGACAGGGTGCAGGGTTTCAGGGTAGCTGAACAGGGTATGTGGTATCAGGGTAGCTGAACAGGATTTCAGGGTATCAGGATAGCTAGACAGGGTGCAGGGTTTCAGGGTAGCTAAACAGGGTATCAGGATAGCTAGACAGGGTATGAGGTTATCAGGGTAGCTGAACAGGGTTTCAAGGTAGCTGAGCAGGGTTTTGGGGTTACAGGGTAGCTAAACAGCGTACGGGGGATCAGGGTAGCTGTATGGGTATCAGGGTAGCTATACAGGGTTCAGGGCATCGGGGTAGCTGAACAGGGTATGAGGGTTCAGGTATTACAATATCATTATATTTCGTGTATCCCTGTCCGTGTTTTCAGAAGACTTCAAGAGACACTATCCCTGAGGACCTGGAGCTGTTCGGGGCTCTGGAGGAGGAAGAGGAGTCTGGCCAGGAGAAGGACAGCCCTGTTGAGAAGGGTGAGATGAGGCATGTTAGGTTCTTGCCTTAGGTCTGCTGTCTACTGTCTTTTCTGATCTCACTCACTCCTGCCGTCCTCTGTTTGTGCAGAAGATGCCGAAACTGCAGGCATTCTGGACGGAGGAGACATGAAGGCTGCCTCTCCTCCTGCGATCTCTGCTCCAGCCCCCATTTACCCCCCAGAGCAGGAAACATCCTTACCCCCAGTTACGCTCCCCTCAAAGTCCAGCCTGCAGCTTAGCGAAGGTATTCAGATCTGCGTAAACTCAGAGTTCAGCGAAGAAACGTCACTTAAACAGTCAGGGGTCCACATTTGCTGGAACATGATCGCAATAGTCACCCAAATAGCCCTGTTTATGCAGAAATGGGTCACTAAAGCTTCTCTGTCCTCGTTTCCAAAGATCTCATGTGTTGTAGGACACTGTATGACCTAGGGCTGTGTATTGGCAAGAACCTGGAGATACAATACGTATCGAGATACAGCGCTCACGATTTAATATATATATATATATATATATATATATATATATATATATATATATATATATATATATATATATATCCTACCATTAAAACTCACCACTGTATGAACAGGTTTGTCAATGCTTACAAAAGCACTGCGCCCTTGTGCTGCTTGTTAATGTTGGAGTGAAGCTGAAAATGGATTACAACACTGCCATCTAGTGGTCAGAAATTTAAACACAACAGCACACACTGATTCACTGTCAGCCTAGAATCCGTGTATCAAGACTGTGTTTTTGAGAATCAATACAGTATCACTACACATAATATCCCCATATTTGATATTTTGATATTTTCTTACACCCCTAGTATGACGTAGGTGATGGTGTGATTGTAACGTGGTATGACTTAGTTAGTTAGTTGTTCCTCTACAGATGACATCATCACTGGTACTCGCTAGGCAGTTATAAATTAGTGGCTTGTTTTGGATCTGTATTTATGATGGTCATTGTCACAAATGACCAATATTGGGTCACTATTGTGCTCTAGTGTTAGCAGCGTTAGCCCCTCAGCTCCAGTTTCAAACCAAAGAAGCAGTAATCTAGACATAAAACATTTATTTTCTGATTACTAAGTGAAGAATCACCTCTAAGCCTCTCTTAAAGCCTTGGGTTTATGATTTCTGACGCAGTATAACACACTGTTATTTATAAAATGAGTCATTTCCGTCCTATAAACAGTAATAACAGCCATCATAAAGACTTGACACTGAATCTTTAAGGGTTAATGTAGACTGTAAATGGAAGGTTATCTGTCTTTCTCTCTCTACTTTTGACCTCAGTGAATGCTTCTGCTTTTCAGATGCAGCTCCAGTAGGGGGCAGCAGTCAGGCCAGTCAGAATTCCTCTGCTGCGGTGACCTCCCCTCCCCCGACTGCTGTTACTGAGCTCCCACCACCAGGGGGAGACACAGAGGAGGAGGACGGCATGAAGCACCTTCAGCAGGTCAGTGAGGCTCTACACACGGTCTCTGTTTCAGATCCTTAAGTTCAGTTTTACTGCTGTGGAGTCAAAACTTTCTGAGAGTCAGATCTGTTCACAGTGGAGGTGAATGGAACCAGACGTCCTCCTCTAAAAGCTCCTCACAGAAAGTTATTACAGTAGATGTTATAAATACACTGTCTGATTCTGAGACACTGTTTATGATGGTTTGAGTGGCGTTTGTGGCCTTACAGAAGAAAATAGCCCCCAAAAGTAAACGTTGTCATCACCACTGCTGAAAAAATGTTTCAGTCGGTTTCTCTGCTGCAAACCATTTACATCAAACTGGTCTTGAGTGACACGGTAGTGTTTAAATTGTGCAGGAAATATGAAAAGATTGGTGGAGTTCCCCTTCCAACTGATCAGTAGTGATGATGGTGGTCACAGGAATACACTACCAACATGCAGTCATTAGTGTAGTAGTGATTTATTTATTTATTTATCCACATAAAACAAAAACACATTGTTTTATGTAGATGAAAAATTTATTTTTTGGAGTTGTTTTTTTTTTGTGGATTAAAAAATAATTTTTAATTATTTTTTTTATTTTTTTGCAACATAGGAATAAAATAAACTAGCTTGGCGCTAAAGGTAACTCAGCAAGATAAATGTGACCCCTGCATTGATTTAAGTTTAATGTGTTAAGTGTTTCAGTCGGTTTCTCTGCCTCAAACCATTTACATCAAACTGGTCTTGAGTGACACGGCAGTGTTTGAATTGTGCAGGAAATATGAAAAGCTTGGTGGAGTTCCCCTTCAAACTGATCAATAGTGATGATGGTGGTCACAGGAATACACTACCAACATGCAGTCATTAGTGTAGTAGTGATTTATTTATTTATTATTTTTTTTTATTTATCCACATAAAACACTGATCAGTAGTGGTGATGGTGGTGGTAACAGTAATACACCACCAGCACAGTCATTAATAGTCTTTTAGTGTAGTAGTAGTAGTAAGTAGTACATTTAATTAATTTATTTATTTATTAATCCACATAAAACAAAAACGCATATTTGAAAATCATTTTTAATTAATTTTTTTTTTCTTTTTTTGCAACATAGGAATAAAATAAACTAGCTCGGCGCTAAAGGTAACTCAGCAAGATAAATGTGACGCCTGCATTGATTTAAAGTGTTTAGTGTTTCTGTCGGTTTCTCTGCTGCAAACCATTTTATATTAAACTGGTCTTGAGTGATACAGCAGTGTTTGAATTGTGCAGGAAATTTGAAAAGCTTGGTGGAGTTCCCCTTCAAACTGATCAGTAGTGATAATGGTGGTAACAGTAATATAGCCTATTAATGACTGCATGTTGGTAATGAATAGTATGTAGTCTTTTAATTTTATTTATTTATTTATTTATTAATCTATCCAGATGGTGAAGGTAGTGAGATCACTCTGAACAACAGTAGCGTTCGTGGCGGTAGTTAAAACTGAGAGAAAACAGATTTTCATGAAAACACATCGTCCTGTAGCTGTAAATTAGAATTAATCGATAAAATTGATTTATCGGCCAGCTCTAAAGTGAAGGTAGTGTTAAAGACACAGTAATAAAAACATCCTGTTTATTTTAGAAGGAAGAGAAAGGATCTAAAGTTAGAGATCGACCGATCAGTGTTTTTGAGGCCGATTCCGATCACCTTTCAGCGTGATTGGCCGATACCGATAGCGGGCGGGGCTATATGCCACGGCAGGGCTACATGTAGTTATTAGTGCAAGCAAGTCATGAAACATGGTCTAAACTGGTTTATTACCATTTTTAACAAGCTCATATGAAACAGAATATTTTAAACTAAATTAACAGAAAATAAATCAAGTAAATCAAACAAATATCTCCAATACTGTAATCATTTAGACTTTAAAACAAAAAAAGCTAATTAAATAAATGCAGTAAAAACTGCAGTCATTAAACTCAGACTCTGTTATTTTAAACTAAATCTGTAATCATTATTGTTGCTGCTGTTCTGTTCGTACCGGTCAGATCTGGTCTGTAGGTGTTCTGGGGTATTAGTTTTGTGCTAGCTGTGCGTGAGTTAAATATCTTGGTTCCCACGAGACACGCTGATTTTACTCATTTTAAAAACGTCCTGGATGAGTCTGCGTCACATACGGTAAACACTGTCAGACGGACATGTTTTCTATCAGCGCATGCTTTTCTCGTGAGGCCGCTGCTTTAGTCAGTCTGTGGAAAATGAATGTGTGTGTATTTCCACCTAGTGGTTAGGATAGGAATTGCAGGGCGCTGGGGGCTCCTCTTCCTGGATGAAACACTAGCTGGAAATACAGAAATTAGCCTCATTTGTTTAACACCATCGATCGGCTCTTGAGATCGGCTACATTGGAGAAATATCGGCCGATGACTGATCACATATTTAGATTAAAAATTGGCCGATACCGATACATAGCCGATCGATCCTTCCATCTCTATCTAAAATGTTAAGAAAGTAAATTATGGCTGTTTTTGTTACATAAACCTACAAAAATGTTAAAAGTGAACTTCAGGGATGAAAATTAAATACGAGAAGTTTCTAGAATATTCGTCCTCTTAAAACTGAGTGTGCTCAAACCACAGAACCATACTCAGACTCTCCGCTTCCATCAGAACTGTGTGTTTTTGTTTTTGTCGGGCAGTAAATGTGACTTCTGTTTGTTCTGTTTGTTTGTTTGTTTAGGAGGCAGAGAAGATGGTGGCGTCTCTTCAGGACACTTCACTGGAGGAGGAGTGTTTCACACAAGCACTTCAAGAGAGCCACAGCGCTGCCTCGCACACGCACTCCCACCCTGCCTCGCACACACACTCCCACCCAGCCACACACCCCCTCTCCCACTCCGCCAGCGCCTTGGCACTGAATCACGAGTCGGCCATGAAGTGGTTCTACAAAGACCCTCAAGGAGAGATCCAGGGTAAACATGCACCCACGCGGTTCTCTGACTTCTCTTACTACAGCTCAGCGGCGCCTCTGCAGGGTTTTTACAGAGTTAGGAAATATTATGTTCAGTTTAATACCGTTTACTCTCAATAGAGTTGGACCGCTAAACCTGCACGGAGATTCAGAGTGGTCAGTTGAGCCGACGGCCAGTTAATTAAGAATTTCTATCCAGAATTTGTCTAGTTTTTCACCACAAATATTAAAGTGGCCAGTAGTTTATGGTATTTATTTTAAATTCAGTGGTTCAGATATTAATTCTGTATCTGCGCTGAAAAAAAAAACATTATATTAAATATTTCTTAAAGAAGCTGAGTTAATAAGATCAGTACTCTCACATTGTGACAGTCGCTGATGGTCCTTAAAGGGTTTTTTAGTAGAGTTAGTGGTTCCATGTAGAGCCGTAGACACTCAAAGATCTAAGCGTCTTCAGATTGTAACAGTAGCAGAGCTATACAGAACCACTCCAATGTCAAGCTTACAACAGCAGATAAACTCTGTGCTTCGTAGAGCTGTTTCCAGAAAGACTCAGGATACAGCTAGGCTTGGGTACGGTAATGTAAATGTAGCCAAAATGCTAACTGTCTCCAGAATTTTAGCGATATTATCGTGGTATAGGTGCACTGAGGCGCTTTCACATCAAATAAGGCACCAGTTGACCTGACTCTGCGGTATGTAGAGCGCAGTGCTGCACTATGACTGACTTAAGGAGTTTACTTTAGCAGCAGAGTGCAGCTTGTGCAGGACTCCGCTGTGGTCTATGCAGAACAGTCTACGCAGGACAGACCGTGTAGTGGTCTAGGCCGAACAGTCTTATGTAGTAGTATACGCAGGACAATCTGTGTAATTTCTTTTTTTTTTACGCAGGCCGGTGTGTGTAGTGGTTTAGGCAGGACGGTCTGTGTAGTGTTTTATGCAGAACAGTCTACATAGTGGTGTGTGTAGTGGTCTAGACAGGACAGTCTGTGTAGTGTTCTATGCAGAACAGTCTACGTAGTGGTCTGTGTAGTGGTCTAGACAGGGCGGTCTGTGTAGTGGTCTACGCAGGGCGATTTGTGTAGTGTTCTATGCAGAACAGTCTACGTAGTGGTCTAGGCAGGACGGTCTGTGTAGTGGTCTACGCAGGGCGATCTGTGTAGTGTTCTATGCAGAACAGTCTACGTAGTGGTCTAGGCAGGACGGTCTGTGTAGTGGTCTACGCAGGACGATCTGTGTAGTGTTCTATGCAGAACAGTCTACGTAGTGGTCTAGGCAGGACGGTCTGTGTAGTGGTCTACGCAGGACGATCTGTGTAGTGTTCTATGCAGAACAGTATGTAGTGGTCTGTGTAGCGGTCTACGCAGGACGGTCTGTGTAGTGGTCTGTGTAGCGGTCTATTTATCTATTTAATAGATAAATAGATACTTTATTAATCCTAGAGGGAAATTGAAGTTCTCTGCATTTAACCCATCTCTGCAGTGAAAACTCACATATACACAAACTAGTGAACACACACACTAGGGGGCAGTGAGCACAGTTGCTAGGAGTGGTGGGCAGTCCTACCACAGCACCCGGAGAGCAGTCAGGGGTTAGGTGCCTTGCTCAAGGGCACTTCAGTCGTGTCTTGTCAGTTCATGGGATCAAACCGGCAACCTTCCGGTCACAAAGCTGGTTCCCTCACCTCCCGCTCACTACTGCCCCCTATATACAACACGTTCTCCGTCAAGCTGAAGAACCATTTCACCATGTAAGTGGTTCTAAACAGAACCATTGCCTTTACTAAAGGACCCATGTTGGATGTGGAGGAGAAGGAAAAGTGATTAATTGTTTAATTATGACCAGTATTAAAAGTGGACAGTGTTTATATGTGAGAACAGTGTTTCAGACATTCAGCTCCGGTCTGATGCTGCAGTGAAGAAAAAACAATAATCTTAATGTAATTAAGATGAGCTGTACTGTCACGTTAGCCGTTGCTGTGGTTACAGTTGGTGAATTATGCTGATTTAACTGCAATTACATGATAATTAAAGCTGCTGTTTTCATACTTTCTGGAAAATGTTTGAAACTGATTTTAATGAGCTTTCCTGAGCCGTCGTCAGTACTTCAGTACACGTTCCAGCTCCGTTAAAGTGCTTCAGAAGAGGCTCCTCGTGTGGCGGGTATCTGAGAATGTTGTTCTGATGGTGGCAGAAGTTCAAGAGTGTGTAATTGGCTGTGCTTAACTGGACGTGGTGCTGCGCGGAGTGAGAAACGCTGAGAAACAGGATGCGTGTTTCTCCTAACAGTGCTCTAACAGCGGTTGAGTTGCTGCGGAGGTCTCTCTGTTCCAGCGTAGTAAATGTCGAGAGGGTCTCTGAGCGCGAGTGTTTCTGCCCCTCAGGACCCTTCAGTCCAGTGGAGATGTGCGAGTGGTTCCAGGCTGGCTACTTCACCATGACCCTGCTGGTCAAGAGAGGCTGTGACGAGGGATTTCAGCCTCTGGGAGACGTTATTAAGATGTGGGGACGCGTGCCTTTCTCTCCAGGACCTTCACCCCCTCCCCTTCTGGTGAGTAAGAGAGACCCTGAGAGAGTGTAAGTGAGAGAGGGAGGGAGGGAGGGAGGGAGGGAGAGAGAGAGACAGTGAGAGAGGGATAGAGAGAGAGAGAGACAGTGAGAGAGGGATAGAGAGAGCGAGAGAGAGAGAGAGAGACAGTGAGAGAGGGATGGAGGGAGAGAGAGGGAGGTAGAGAGAGAGAGAGACAGTGAGAGAGGGATGGAGGAAGAGAGAGGGAGGTAGAGAGAGAGAGACAGTGAGAGAGGGAGGTAGAGAGAGAGAGAGAGAGGGAGGTAGAGAGAGAGAGAGACAGTGAGAGAGGGATGTAGAGAGAGAGAGACAGTGAGAGAGGGAGGTAGAGAGAGAGAGACAGTGAGAGAGAGAGACAGTGAGAGAGGGAGGTAGAGAGAGAGAGACAGTGAGAGAGGGAGGGAGAGAGAGGGATAGAGAGAGAGAGACAGTGAGAGAGGGAGGTAGAGAGAGAGAGACAGTGAGAGAGGGAGGTAGAGAGAGAGAGACAGTGAGAGAGAGAGACAGTGAGAGAGGGAGGTAGAGAGAGAGAGACAGTGAGAGAGGGAGGGAGAGAGAGGGATAGAGAGAGAGAGACAGTGAGAGAGGGAGGTAGAGAGAGAGAGACAGTGAGAGAGGGAGGTAGAGAGAGAGAGAGAGACAGTGAGAGAGGGAGAGAGAGAGAGAGAGAGAGACAGTGAGAGAGGGAGGGAGAGAGAGAGACCGTGAGAGAGGGATGGAGAGAGACAGAGAGAGGGATGGAGGGAGGGAGGTAGAGAGAGACAGTGAAAGAGGGATGGAGGGAGGGAGAGAAAGACAGTGAGAGAGGGATGGAGGGAGAGAGAGAGAGAGAGAGACAGAGAGGAATAGAGGGAAAGAAAGAGAGACAGAGAGAGAGACAGTGAGAGAGGGATAGAGGGAGAGTGAGAGAGGGATAGAGTGACAGCAAGAGGGGGATATAGACAGTAAGAGTGAGAGAGGGATGTAGAGAGACAGTGAGAGAGGGATGTAGAGAGACAGTGAGAGAGGGATATAGAGAGACAGTGAGAGAGGGATATAGAGAGACAGTGAGAGAGGGATGTAGAGAGACAGTGAGAGAGGGATGTAGAGAGACAGTGAGAGAGGGATGTAGAGAGACAGTGAGAGAGGGAGAGTAAGAGAGTGAGAGAGGGATAGAGTGACAGCAAGAGGGGGATATAGACAGTAAGAGTGAGAGAGGGATAGAGTGACAGCAAGAGAGGGATATAGAGAGAGAGTGAGAGGGATGTAGAGAGACAGTGAGAGGGATGTAGAGAGACAGTGAGAGAGGGAGAGTAAGAGAGTGTGAGTTGGACAGACAGATACATTGGATCAAAAATATCCATGTTGTTTTCAATCTAATTAACACACAGCTGTTCAGCAATTACAATTTTGGTTTGCTGTCTAATCTCTTGAGTGGTGTGTTTGTGTATATAAATATTATTTTACAACATATTATAAACAATAAGTAATTAATGTAATAATTAAATAATTAACACAGGCCTTTCAGATTATAAGCATATGTCCACAACTTTACTGGGAGTCTGGTTCACAACATGCGGGTGTCAGGCCGTGTATCAGACAAGGTGAATTTTCTGTTCTTGGGCACAAAATAACAGACCAGAGCCTTAAATCCTAAACTTTAGAAAATAATTACAGTTTAAATCAGAGGCGCTGTGTTAGTCAGAAAAATTATATCAGCCCCCCTGATAGAAAAGTCCTGCCCCTGTTTTCATTGGTTCATTCTGCTGGCTCCACCCACACGGTGTTTTAGGAAAATTGTCATACTGTAGTCATTAAAGGTGGTCTTTTTTACACAGCAGTGATGAATAAGGACCACTGTGTAGTCAGGTGACCAAAGGTGTCAGAAGTATTCACAGTCATTACTCAGGTAGAAGTATAGATACTAGGGTTTAAAATACTTCAGTAGAAGTTGAAGTATCAACTAAAGTGTTTTAATTCAGTAAAAGTGTAAAAGTACTGCTTTCAGAACTACTTAAAGTATAAAAGTCAAAGTAATGTAAGGGAAAAAATACCATTAAGGACAAAAGCTTAGGCCGCACCACAGGGGTCTATAGTGCTCTAGCCCACCTCCCCAAAACCCCATTCTTCTAAAAGCCATAATGACTATAATGTTATATTAAAATGTTAATGTTGATAAATTTGGGATGCGCTAGGCTTCCTGTTTCAGCTCATATACACCCATTAAACATGAATGTAGTTTAGTACAATGTAAATATATTAAAGAAGCATATCTGTTACTACTGAACATTAACATGAGTTTCATGGAGCAGAAGATATGATGACTAGTTGTCTATAAGTATTGTAATGAAGTCAAACTTCAAAGACATGTTATCAATAATCTTTACTGGAATGTAAATGTACATGAATGAAAACAAACTGAAATGAAAGGAGTAACGAGACTATGTTTAAAATGTAAGTAGTACTGATAAAGTAAAAAGTAAGCTGAAGAATAATTACTCCAGTAAAGTATGAATAACTAGAATCTGTACTTGAGTGAGGAAACAAAGTATTTGTACTTCTTTACTTGACACCTCTGCATGTGACTGCAGTATGTGAAGCTAAGCCCGTGGTGTTGTATTTGCTGTGGCTGTTTCAGGGCAACATGGACCAGGAGTTCCTGAAGAAGCAGCTGGAACAGGCGGCCACTGCTGCCCTCTACCAGCAGCTCCATGTGAGGTTCCAGCACAGGTAACTGTAGCCTCGAGCCTTACATACATCATCACTGTCCAAAGAAAAACGAGTGTCTCCAAAATAGCAGCTTTACAGTAGTTCCACTGACTTTCAGTGTAAGTCAATGGAACCAGGTTTTTTTCTGAGCTATTTTGGAGCGTTTCTATTGGTCCTTTAGTCCTGAAATGTTCACACAATGTGAACGGCAGCTGTCGTATTTAAATGATGTAGAAAAGCAAAAATCAACAAAAATGTAGGTGCATGTTGGTTTGTTTTTCTTTGGACAGCAATTAATCAGATACTCTGTATGATCTTATTGTTTTTGAGCTGCAGTAGATATGCTGTGAAGTGCATCTGCATAAAAACTAAAATATTAAAGCCCTGAAATGCTTATTTTTAATTTAAAATATTTTTATTTTCTTCATACTGCATGTCCTGCAAAGCCCACATTGTGATGACAGATATAGAGGCAAATATAAAGAACTATATAGAATATCCAACCTAGACGTAGGGCTGTGGTGATATTGACCAAAAATGATATCTCGATATTTTCTGTAACAATAATAAACTATATTTTGCATTATTTAAAAATGTGTTTGTAAAAGTCTTATATTTTACTAGCTTGCACTTGCACGGAAGTTGTTATTGATTGTTTCCCCCAGTCGGCAGCAGAGTAGTACTCGATAACGTCGTTTTGCACATTGTTACCATGGCAATTGAGATATTATCATAGACTATATCACACGCCCCTACCTAGACACTGCTAAAAAGAGCTTCTCCTCCGTTTTTGGACCTTCGGTGCTGCTTCATGAAGCTCCGCCCCTTCAGAGGTCCACACAGCCGTAGCAGCTGTGCTGTTGATCACGAAGGTTAACTGAGGTTAAGACAGTCGCAGTGTTTTCTCCACACATGCTGCTTTAGTTTTAGAAGTCTGTGGTGCAGAACTGCTCGCTGCAGTTCACTTGCACACGTCTTCTGTTATAATGACTCAGAGTGTAATCTCTGTGAGCTCATGAGTGTATCTGTGTGTATCTGTGTGTGTGTGTGTGTGTGTGTGTTTCAGGGAGCCGGGGATGTTGCCTGCGATGAACAGGTCTGTGTCTGTGCCGGAAACGGGGCCTATGTGGGACATGCATACCTCATCACCACAGCCGACAGGTAAACATTACCAGCCCTCAGGCCGGTGGGTTTCTGTATCGCACCTGTACCTGATTACTGACCTCCGTCTGTCTCCACAGGCAGCGAGGCCGGTCTGTGGGACTTAACCATGAACAACTCACCTCAGGGTCCAACTCTCGAGCAGCTGCAGAAAGTGAGTGTTAATTATTATTATTGTTATTATTATTATTACTATTATTACTGCTATGTTGTCGCAAGTAAGTAAACTCTTTACTTTCAATGTAAGTCAATGGAACCAGAATTTTTTCCAAGCTAATTTGGAGCATTTGTATGAGAGAGAGAGAGAGAGAGAGAGAGAGAGAGAGAGAGAGAGAGAGAAAGAGAGAGAGAGAGAGAGAGAGAGAGAGAGAGTGTGTGTGTGTGAGAGTGAGACTGTGTGTGTGTGTGTGTGAAAGTGTGATGTCAGTAATAAAACTAGTATTTTCAATTTCCTTATAAATTCTTAACTAATAACTAATGGTGTGTGTGTGTGTGTGTGTGTGTGTCAGCTCCAACAGGAGAGGCGTGAAGCTGAACTCAGGGCGAAGAGAGAGGAAGAGGAGCGGAAGCGACGGGAGGAGAAGAGGAGGCAGCAGGAGGAGCAGAAGAGGAGAGAAGAGGAGGAGCTGTACAGGAGGAAACAGGTGAGTGTACCTGACAGTGTGATGAAGGGCTAGTTGAGGGCAGTTACTGTGACCCCAGCAGACGTACGGCTGAGCTCGCCGGTGGAGCGTATCTCGGTATCTCTGACACGAGAACTTGCGTGTAGGTCGTGTTTCTTCAGCGCCAGATTATTTCAGTCTGATTATTATTATTAGCTTTGTTTTTAATCCAAAGCTCCTAAATTGGATCGCGTCAACCGTGAAGCACATTCCGGCGCTCTCATTAATATGCCAGACTGTTCGCAAAGTCCTCAAAATGAAAATCAGTTAAATAACATGAATCAAATAAAGTGCTCCTTCGAAAATAAGAGACCGTTTCACACAATGAGTCACGCGTATCTACGCCAGGACAATTCTGTGTAGCTGGAGAGGTTAAGCCCAGGTTCACACCATCTCTGCTCTACCGCTGCAGCACCGATGAGCCAGAACAAAACAGTACCTTGGGCGTGAGCGTTCGTCCCTTATTTACATACTTTCAAACGAATATCCACTCGTACTTACACAGTCAAATGTTTGGAAGCACCTCCCCAGGTTCTTCTTATCTGTACTATATTAACAGTAATAATATTAGTGAATAAGTGTGAAGAGATCAGAACTATAGAATAGTCGGTATGGAATTATTCCTGGAGCAGAATTAAACATCTGGTTGTTTAGTGTTTAGAGGGTTTTTAGAAATGAGCTCATTTGCTCTGATGCAGGTTTACATACTTTGAACATTCTGACCAGCAGCTTCATGAGGAGCCACATGAGCTGCTTCTCTAACAGGACTGAAGAAGATAGTGTAGATGCTGAGATCTTGTTCTGATAAACAGGTTTGGTGGTTTTATAGCTCTTATAAAAATATACATTCTCATTTTTATATTTAAATACAGTCAAATGTTTGTTTTAGTAATATTTGTGTTCATGGGCTCCAACTTCACTATTTACACATTTAGATCTGATCATCATCATAGTTTAAAGGCGGTGTATCGTCAAGAACCTGGCGATACGATGCATATCATGATACGGCGGTGGCGATACTGTAAGCGAAGTGATATACTGTGATTTTTCAAATCCTGCCAGTTCTTACAATAGCACTGCGCCCTTGCGCTGCTTGTTAATGTTGGAGTGGAGCTGAAAATGGATTACAACACTGCCATCTAGTGGTCAGAGGTTTAAACTAGGGATGCACCGATACCAGCTTTTCAGGTATCTGCCAATACGAAGTACTGATACCAACTCTGACTTAAATGCTCGATATATGTCTATAAATCCTGATATTTATTGTGCTCCACTTTTTATATGTTGTATTTTGTTTGTCTTATCCTGAATAAGATATAATAACATTGAAAGAACTATTTACTGGTTGAGTAACTGCACATTAAAAAGTTTCAGAGCTATGAAAAAATAAAAATTGCCACAAATTAGAAACACGTGCAGCAATTTAGTCAATAAACTTCATGGTATCGGTGCTCTCTATTGCCGATACCAATGCTGTGTGTAAGTGCCAGTGTCAGTATGGTCACACTAGTTTAAACACAACACACAATGATTCACTGTCTGCCAGGAATCTGTGTATGAATACTGTGTTTTTGAGAATTGATACAGTATCACTAAACATTAGGGGTGTAAAAAAAAAAAAAATAGAATATCGGGATATTAGATTTTTTTTTTTTTTGTACTATGTTTTGGTACTGTGTAACTGCTACTGGCTGCTAAATTTCCTTCGGGATCAATAAAGTATCTATCATATTTTGTTTGGTGATACTGTATCGATTCTCAAAAACAGTATCGATACACAGATTCCTGGCAGACAGTGAATCATTGTGTTTTGTGTTTAAACCTCTGACCACTAGATGGCAGTGTTGTAATCCATTTTCAGCTCCACTCCAACATTAACAAGCAGCACAAGGACGCAATGCTATTGTAAGCATTGACAAACCTGTTCATATAGTGGTGTGTTTTAATAGTAGGATTTGAAAAATCACAATAAATCACTTTGCTTGCAATATCGCTATATATTGAATCGTGACTGCTGTATCACAATATGTATTGTATCGCCAGGTTCTTGCCAATACACAGCCCTACTGAACATATCCCGATGTTCGATATTTCGATATGTCCTACACCCCTAATAGTTATACACATATATACTCAGATATGTGCGTCTAAACGTTTGACTGGTAGTTTGTTAAGTGGGTGTGCGGTACTGTCTGTAAAAGTGGTTTAAACTATTAATTTTGGCATTAAGCGTGTGTTTATACAACAGTGTGCAACTTCCCTTCATATTTGTGGTGGTAAATGTGAAATTAGATCATATTTGTGATGTTTAAACATGTGCAATTGCTTTAATCATGTTGATTTCATTCCTCAGACTGCACTCCGCACGCTCGCAGGCTAAATCAGATGATTAAATTATGGATAAATTAACAAGCAGCAAACAAATAAGCAGCAGCTCGGTGCAGCTCCAGTTCCCCTCAAGAACCTGCAGCATTAACCCTCGAGCAGTGACATTGAGAGCAACAGGCTACAACCGTTGACCGTGCATATATTAATATACTCGTTGTTTGTGTTTTGCAGCAGTGTCGTCAGCAGGAGCTCCTCATGAAGCTGCTCCAGCAAAGCCAGCAACAGCAGCAACAGGCAGTGCAAGGGGGCTCGGGCTGGAGCGCAGCCCAAGCAGGGCCTCTCTCTCTGGGCAAAGCTCAGGGGAAGAACCTGGGTCTCCTGGAGCTGGAGACTGAGAGACTGCTCAAACAGCAGCAACAGCAGCAGAGAGCTCAGCAGCAGCAGAGGGTAAAACATATACACAGTTACACTACCGTGTAGTCAGAGGCACCTAAATCAATAGATCTGATTAGAACAGATAAATAATCATACATACAATACAAAATAACATGAATATCTTATTGTGAGCTTCAGTTTGAAGAACGAAGTTAGGTTCCAGATTTCTCCTGGACGCCCCAGACATTGTATGAATGTGTTCAGTTCCTTCAGCAGCAAATCTTGATTTAGCTTAATGAAGTACTGAGCAGTCAAAGCAGGTATTAGATGAGAACTGATAATAATACTGGTTTGTTTAAGAGAAGCTTTGAAAGGGTTAAATAAACACACTGACGTAAAAGCACTACTTACTGTATTAATACTGTTTAATATTTAGTATATATATTTGAGTATTTGAGTATATATATAAAATAACGTCCCTAAGGGACTAAAACTTACAATGCAATCTCTCTCCTGTCTGCAGATGGCGATGGGTCAGTGGGGTGACAGTTCTGTGGGCATGTGGACGGGGCCAGGTTTGGAGGGGAAGGTCGGCAGTGCCAGCGGCGGAGGCATGGGCATGTGGGACGAGGCCCTAAAGAACCAGGCCAACCACCGCAACGTGGGCTTGAAGAACAGCCACAGCAGCCCCTCACTCAGGTACATACATCTAGCAGGTGTAGAGATTTTTGTGATGTAGTTTAAATGCCGTCCTTGTAATGACATGCTCGTATGTTAAACTGATGAGGTGAGAGCGTCTGTACTTTATCACAGCGTTTAAGATAATTCTTTCAAAAATCTAAAAGTTATGCTATTAATTGAGCTCGTTAAAAATGGTAATAAACCAGTTTAGATAATGTTTCATGACTTGCTTACACTTATAACTACATGTAGCCCCGCCCTCGATCGGTATCGGCTGTCGGCCGATCGTGCTGATAGGTGATCGGCGATTGAACTCGGCCTCAAAAACGCTGATCAGTCCGTCTCTAGTATCAGGCATTGATGTTGATACATATTTGGCCAAAAGTGTGCGGACGCCTGACTTGCACCCCTATATGAGTTTCCTAGATGTCCCATTCCAAACTTTGGGCTTTAATATGGAGCTCCCTTTGTGACTGTAGCAGCCTCCACTGTCCACAGCTCCTCGAGTGATCATGGGCTTGTGTGCACGGCGTCAGTGCTGTGCTGTGCCAGTGAGCTCCTCAGTATGACCCAGTCTACTGCCAGTGTCTGGCTGGAACAGAGACTGCATGACTATGTGCTTGATTTTACGCACCTGTTAGCAACACCTGCATTCAGTCATTGGGAAATGTGTCCACATACTTTTGGCCATATAGCTTATTTGTTTGATCTCAGTATATACGTTTTGTAACGAGTATGCAAATGCAAGATGTTCAGGTCACTCTGAATATTCAAGGCTGGCAATGTTTTGCTGTATTTCTTTGTTTTGTATCGTAAACAAAGCCTTGATGTCTTCAAGGATTGCAGAATCTGGGTCAGGCTGATGAGTCAACGTCAAAAGAAACAAGCACTTAAGTCGTGATGATAGCCATTTGCCTGCGATTGCAGCATGTTTCTGGAAAATCATCTTCTCTGTCTCCAGCGATCAGTACATGCTGAGCCGCCGGAAGCGGACCGAGGAAGAGGAGCGGCTGCTGAAGCTGTTGCAGGGGATGAAGCCTCAGGACGGCTTCACCACATGGTGTGAACAAATGCTGCACGCTCTCAACACCTCCGCCAACAGCTCCTCCTCTTTGGATGGTAAGGGCACACGTACCCGCTCCCACTTCTGACATGAACGCAATTCAGATTGAAATAATAATAATAATAATTATTATTATTATTATTATTATAAGGATTAAAAAACAAAAACAGAATTATACAGCATGACTCAACGTCCTGTTGGAACCTTACCCAGCTTTCAAACCCTGGAGCGACAAGTTCAATGGAGAAATTCTGGTTACTTCCTAGTTTTCTTAATCCTAGAAAACACAGCGCTTGTAGGCGAATGGAAGAATATTACTTTGCACAGTATCTGCTCTTACTTAAAGTAATGGAATAATTAGTATTCAGCCCAATGTTAGTATCTGTCTCTGAGAGTTGATGTATGATGTCTGCTGTGTATTTTAACTCTACTGGAGTGTAGGGCTGTGTTGGTAAAAGCCTGTCGATACTATACATATCATTAGAGGTGTAAGAAAATATTGAAATATCGTGATATTATTTCTCGTAATACTGTATCAATTCTCAAAAACACAGTATCATCAATACACAGATTCCTGGCTGACAGTGAATCAGTGTGTGTTGTGTTTAAACCTCTGACCACTAGATGGCAGTGTTTTAATCTATTTTCAGCTTCACTCCAACATTAACAAGCAGCACAAGGGCGCAATGCTATTGTAAGCATTGATAAACCTGTGCAACCACTGTTCATACAGTGGTGTGTTTTAATAGTAGGATTTGAAAAATCATAATATAACTTTACTTGTGACTTATATACCACGATATATTGAAACTTGATCGCTGTATCACAATACGTATTGTATCGCCAGGTTCTTGCCAATACACAGCCCTACTTATTATGATACAAGGGTGGTGAATTAGTATGTTGCGATACTCTAGATATACAATGATGTATCTAAAAAAAAAAAAATTATCCAATATTATGTGCCTAAGTACAACAAAACACATCTCCATTAGCATTGGTTGGCACCTTTATGCTACCTTTTTAGGCTGGAGTAAAAAAATAAAAAGAGTATTGGTTAAAAACAGTGCTCTCTAGTGGTCAGGGGTTTAAACACAACCCAAATAAAAATCCAGTATGCCACCAGTCTTTACTGGTAAACTATTGACTAGGAATCATTACTGTGTTTCTGAGGATCGATACAATATCATAAAATATAAAATCACGATGTTCGATATTTTCAATATACTTTTACACCCTTACTGCAGAGAGAGTGATTTAATACAGTAGAGTAATCTGAGATGTCTTGTTGTCGGGGTTTCCTTTGCAGTGGCCACCATTGTGGCGTACCTAAAGGAGGTGGAGTCGCCTTATGAGGTGCACGACTTCATCCGCTCGTATCTGGGCGACACCGTTGAAGCCAAAGAGTTCGCCAAGCAGTTCCTGGAGCGCCGTGCCAAGCAGAAAGCCAACCACCAGAGACAGCAGCAGCAGGTGCGGGGTGGAGGGGTTACCTGTTTGCTTTAGTGGTCCTGGGCCAAAACTGTATCCTGAGCTAATATACATACACACTCATCAGCCACTTTGGTAGGTACACCTTCCTGCTGGTGCAGGGTTGGACCTGCTTTTGCCCTCAGAGCTGCAACAAGGTCCTGGAAATGTTCTCCGGAGAGTTTAGTCTATATTGACATCGGCGTAGCTGCACACCCATGACTCTCCCGCCCACCACATCCCATAGGGGCTCTGTTGGATTGAGGTCTGGTGGTGGTGGAGGATGTATGAGTGCAGTGACCTCACTGTCATGGTCAAGAAACCAGTTTGAGATGATTTGATCTTTGTGACGTGGCGCTGCTGGAAGTAGCCATCCGTAGATGGTAGATTGGGACCATCAGTTCTCTGAATCTTTAAGACTGTTGTGTGAAGAGCCCAGTAGATCAGCAGTTTCTGGAATACTCAGATCTGCCCATCTGGCACCAACAGC
>CM038720.1:2825181-2850181 GCA_021613375.1 Megaleporinus macrocephalus | reverse complement strand
GCCAGTTTCGTTCCTCCTGAAGGAGGAGGTGGAGGAGGATTTCCGCGGCGACGTCATCATCCCACAGCATCGCAGATGAGGTGGACTCTAAACCGCCTTCAGGACCCGTGCAGGAAGATCAGGTAAGACGAGACTGCTGAGATGTTTTTGACACACTGTCCAGTTCATCAGCTCCACTGACCATACAGGAGCTCCACTTTCAGACTGTAGTTCATCTGATTCTCTGGTGTGAGTGGATCAGACACAGCAGTGTCACTGCTGGACTGAGAATCATCCACCAACCAAAACTATCCGGACAGCAGTGTCCTGTGGGCGGTGTCCTGTGTCCACTGATGAAGAACTAGAGGAACACAAACTGTACAGCAGCAAATGAGCTACTGTCTCTGACTTTACATCTACAAGGTGGACCAGCAAGTAGTAGGAGTGTCTAATAGAGTGGACAGTGAGTGGACACAGTGTTTAAACACTCCAGTCTGATCCACTCTAACCAGCACATCAGACACTAACACACCACCAGCATGTCAGTGTCACTGCAGTGCTGAGAATGAGCCACCTCCCTAATAGTAGCTGCTCTGTGGTGGTCCTGTGGGGGTCCTGATCATTAAAGAACAGAGTAATAAAGTATACAGAGAATCAGATGAACTACAGTCTGTAAGTGGAGCTCCTGTATGGTCAGTGGAGCTGATACAGTGGACAGTGAGTGGAGGTCCTGTATGGTCAGTGGAGCTGATACAGTGGACAGTGAGTGGAGGTCCTGTATGGTCAGTGGAGCTGATACAGTGGACAGTGAGTGGAGGTCCTGTATGGTCAGTGGAGCTAATACAGTGGACAGTGAGTGGAGCTCCTGTATGGTCAGTGGAGCTGATACAGTGGACAGTGAGTGGAGCTCACGGCAGACAAAAGATTCAGGACTAGATCCGTAGAGTAAATAGTGTCGATTAGGGGTGGGCGATATGGCCCTACTTTAATATCACAATATTTTATGGTATTTTTGTGATAACGATACTCTTGGTGATATGACAAAACATTGAATAAAAAAAATGTTTCAAGAATTCACTACTGCAACAAAATGAAAATTAAATTTTATTATTGCTTATGATATGATATGGCACTCTCCTAACTGAGATATTAAAAAATACAAGAATTTTCATCAGATTTTAACAGAAGTCAATGATCCAGAATGTCACGATACTAAATAATGCACTCCAAATATCTCCACATATCCAGGACTGAAGTAAAGTGAATGATACTGGAGATAAAATCTGTCTCTAGTAGATATATAATGGGAAATGAGAAAAGTGTGAATTTTTCTTATTCTAAAAACAGTAAAAGTAGGTACCTGGTGTGATAATTAGTGATGAGTGATATGGGTGATATTTCAGGGTATAATATCGTTCACCATATTTAAAAATGTTGGCGATATTATTGTGTACGGCACACCCCTACTGTCAATCAAACGTTCTTCTTACACCTGTGTTCATAGATTTCCATCTGCTCTTGTGTTTTCAGCTCTCTTGTGGGCATGGCCTCTGCTCTGAAGCTGCACTCTGCCCTCCGGTGGCCGAATGCTTTAAAGACTGACGCCAGGATTCAGCAGCCATTCGCCCTGCCTGACCGAGAGACTGAACCCGAAGCCTCTCATATGTGCTTTCTTTGCCCCCCACCACCCCCCCATCCCCCCTTTTCCTCTTCCTCTCTTGTTCATAAGATCAGTGGTCCTCAAACCAGCCCGTAGCCAGTCCAGAATAAGAGTGTTCAGTCTTTTGAATTGATTGAGGGGATATGAGAGAGAGGACCACTGCAGTAGACCCTTCTCCCTGGCAGAGTGAGGCTCAGAGACCCCTGTTTACACCTGGCTGCATCCAGCTTGTATCCTGACTGGACTTTAACCTCACGTGTTCCCGCTTGGTAATCAAACACATCTCCAGCTAGACTGAAGTTCGTTATATGCCGCCGCCGTCCAAAGAAAAACTCATTTTTTCAACATCGTCTTCACGTTGTCTAAGAGTTTCATGATGAATGGACCAATAGGAATGCTCCAAAATAGGTTGTGGGGAAAAGAATTCTGGTTCCATTGACTTGCATTGAAAGTGATGAAGGCCTCTCCTGTAAAGATGCCATGTTTCTCTGGACAGTGATGATCCAGGGAGCAGTGCAGCAGCCAGTCGTCCAGCATCGGTAGTTTCTTTCTCTTTGTGTTCCGGATCACGTTCCACGGCTTCCTTAGACCGGTGTTCAGGAGAGGCCGGCTCCTTGGAATAATCAGCGTCCTGTATTAGTCATCGGGGTCGCGATGTACATGCATTAAAGCTCAACAGGTCGTAGCGAGAGCGTGAATAACGCCGAGGTGAGGTAGAGATTAAACAGCTCTCGCTTTGCTATAGGACCGACGTCTCCACTGAGCTGAACGTCTGAGTCGGCTTCTGAAGCACTGGATTTCGTCAGTGTGGCTATAAATCTGATCGGCTGTGTAACAAACGAGGGCCGAGCTGGTTCCATACGGACAGAGCAGCGGAGTTGGAGACGTTTCATCCAAGGTCGTTCACTTGGAGCTCGAGCAGCGTATCTAAAGGAACCGGGCGACCGAAAGAGGTCGGCAGTTTCAGACGATGCCTCAGGGTCCCTGCGCTAAACAGGCCAGCTGGTAATGAAGCACGACGGCTGGTACTGTTCCACCTTAAGCGGTGCAGCACCTGCGGTCCGGCCTGTACGGGGGGCTTAGAGCGTAACGGAAATTCAAACAGAAAGCTTTTATACGTGTGGCCTTTGAGCAGAAGTGGAAAAATATTACAGTCCTTAACACTTCAGTACCAGCCAGCCTGTTCAACGGGAGGTATTATAAAGGGGTGTGGACTATAGGGAGTTTGGGGGTGGGGCTTAAAGGTGGCCTGGCCTTTTTAAGGGCAGGTTTTCCCCCAAAATCCAGCCCCTATAGCTTAACATGTTGTCCCCCAGACATGTCTTCTCATTATCAAATGTGTATATGATGATTTTCACAATTTCAAGCTCATTTATGCCTCAACAGTACGTTAGCAACCACCTGGGACACCACTGTACAGCTATACGGTTCCGTTCACCTGCATTGAAAGTTTTTAACGTCTCCTGAGAACCTGCCAGTCTGGAGATGCGAGTCTAGTTTTTCTTTGGACGGCGATGATGTTTTGGCTTGTTGTCCCAGAATAACCATGAACCTACAAACACAGACGAACCGGAACCGTCGGGTTTTATGCCGCGATATCAGATCCAGCCAGGTGTAGCCGGGGTCCCAGCGAGAGTTTGTGTGTGGCTGCAGGTGTGGATTTGGCACTGGATGCCGTGTAAATAATGTAAATGACCCCCCTGCTTCTGTTGTTTACCCCCCACTCCCCCCTCCCCGCTCCCCCCTCTCCGGTTTGGTTTGTTTTCATGCCTTAACTGTACAGACTAAAACTACAGTGGACGATTCTTCTCTCAGCTCACAGATACAGACTCACTAGATTCAGCAGCCAGGTTCTCTTCCACGCACACGCTCGTCTCCGGTGACGTCACCGCCCGTCAGAGCGCGTGGCTGGTCCTGGAGCTGGAGAACATCGCCCCCTGCTGTGTACGCATCGCTCTGTATGTATCGCTCCCATGTTTAACGCAAAGCAGTTTCTCTAACGTACGAACCCATGACTTATTATCAAGTTTGCAAGAGTAATTTTAGAGTTTTAACTGAGGACGGAGGAGGATGATGATGGTGGTGGTGATGGACCTCCCTCTGGAAGAGCCAGCAGAAGTAGGAGTGTGTGTGGAGTAGAGGGAGGAGAACCTGGTGAACGAGGGGGGGTAGTTTCTTTATTTTGTGTTCTTTGACGAGATCAAAATATGTTAAACTGATAATAAAGTTTTTAAATGTTCTACTGCGGTGTTGGTGATTGGTTTGGTGATTGGTTTGGTGATTGGTTTGGTGATTGGTTTGGTGATTGGTTTGGTGCTCTCCGGCTCTGATGGGCCGGACGAGGGGAGTGTTGCGCCTCTGCTGGTCAGAAATTAAAAAACCCAAACTTGAATCAACAGAACTTGCAATTCTAGTTCCGGTTGCTTTCTGGCCTGGAGAGACGGCTGGACCTCCACTCACTGTCCACTGAATCAGCTCCACTGACCATACAGGAGCTCCACTCACTGTCCACTGTATCAGCTCCACTGACCATACAGGACCTCCACTCACTGTCCACTGTATCAGCTCCACTGACCATACAGGACCTCCACTCACTGTCCACTGTATCAGCTCCACTGACCATACAGGACCTCCACTCACTGTCCACTGTATCAGCTCCACTGACCACACAGGACCTCCACTCACTGTCCACTGTATCAGCTCCACTGACCATACAGGACCTCCACTCACTGTCCACTGTATCAGCTCCACTGACCATACAGGACCTCCACTCACTGTCCACTGTATCAGCTCCACTGACCACACAGGACCTCCACTCACTGTCCACTGTATCAGCTCCACTGACCATACAGGACCTCCACTCACTGTCCACTGTATCAGCTCCACTGACCATACAGGACCTCCACTTACAGACTGTAGTTCATCTGATTCTCTGTATACTTTATTACTCTGTTCTTTAATGATCAGGACCCCCACAGGACCACCACAGAGCAGATACTATTAGGGTGGTGGGTCATTCTCAGCACTGCAGTGACACTGACATGCTGGTGGTGTGTTAGTGTCTGATGTGCTGGTTAGAGTGGATCAGACTGGAGTGTTTAAACACTGTGTCCACTCACTGTCCACTCTATTAGACACTCCTACTACTTGCTGGTCCACCTTGTAGATGTAAAGTCAGAGACAGAAGCTCATCTGCTGCTGCACAGTTTGTGCCCACTGCTGTCTGGATAGTTTTGGTTGGTGGACGATTCTCAGTCCAGCAGTGACACTGAGGTGTTTAAGTCCTCCAAAAAGACTTTCCGTTCTTTCTCATGTCTGTAAATATTGTAAATAAACTTGTTCAGGGAGGTTCGGTGTGAAGCGCCTGATTGGTCTACAAACACAAAGCTAGACATTTGATTGGATCCTCTTACAAACAGGAAGTTCACTCCAGTGAGAGATTAGTCACTTCTTCTAAACTCAATATCAGTGAGTCTGCTTTCAGTTTACTGTGTATGTACTTCTCAGTGACGTACCAACACGGTTCTACTCAAGCATACTTGGTTAATACTCACGAGTACTCAGGAGAGTATGTAAGAGTATGTTGTACTTAATCATTTGATCAGATCTACTGAAGAAAAGTAGAAGTAAATATTCTCGTCCTGCACAGAACAGCATCCAGTACAATATTAGTTTAGTTATTTAGATTTATAAACATTTATAAAGACTAGAACTATGTTCCGTATCCTGAGTATGTCTTGTTTATGTTTATGAGTATCCACTGGTGAGTATACTTAAAGTAGAAGTAGTTAAAGTTCTAATTGAAGTAGAACAAATAAGATCTAAATCCCAATCCAGTCATATACCTTACAGAGTACAAATCATATAGAGGTAGTAAATTATATGTATTATGTTCGAGTATAGTTTCAGTTTAGATACTACTGAACGAGTATTGTACTGAGAGAGTACTTAAAAGAGTATGTTCATAATCTAAACAGTGGGGTATCAGTATATAAGTTATTAATGAGGGGCGGTCTGGGGGTGCAGTGGGTGGAGCTGCAGCTTCACAGCATGAAGGTTTGGGTTGGACTCCCAGCCACAGTGAGCAGGTTCCTCTCCAGTGGAGTCTGTTTGGTCTCCCAGTGTCTGAGTGGGTTTAATCCAGCACTCCAAACTCATGCGCTCAGTTGAACTGGAGACTGATCTCTCTCTGAACGTCGTTAAGATGAAGGAGATGAGCGTAGACTTCAGGACAAAGTGCACCCAGCGTGCTCCTCTGACCATCAACGCTACCGCTGTGGAGAGGGTGAGCAGCACCAGGTTCCTGGGAGTGCACATCTCAGAGGAACTGTCCTGGAGAAGCAACCCAGCATCACCGGCCAGGGAGGCTCACCAAGCACCTCTACTTCCTCCACAAGCTGGGAAGAGCTAGAGCCCCAACCCCCATTGAGAGCATCCTGACCATCCTGAGCATTCTTCAGCTTCTGCCATCAGGGAGGAGACAATGGAGTCTCCAGGCTTGGACCAGCAGACTGAGGGGCAGCTTCGTCCACCAGGCTGTCAGGATGCTCAACTCTCTCTCTCCACTCACCCTCTGGAAAACTCCTGTTTCCACTTCTGAGTATTACAGTCTCAGCCTGTGTCTGTTTACTTTCGTCAGCTTTGATTTGAAGTTGTATTGAAGTTTTTCAGGAAACAGAGTTGTTCTATCCCCCCCTAGAACCCGAGCTGTTGTGAGGGATCTTTTAAAGGTGGACGTCTGGTTCCATTCACCACCACTGTGAACAGTTCTGGCTGGATCTGTTTCTCTAGAAAGAATCATTTCACACCAAACTACTATAAACAACTTTGTGTCTGTAACGTACTTCACTTTCAGTGTAAGTCAATGGAACCAGAATTGTTTGCAAGCTGTTTTGGAGCATTTCTATTGGTCCATTCATCCTGGAGTTTTCACAAAAGGTAAAGGAACATTGGTGTTGAAAAGATGTAGAAAACTCAAAAGTTTAGGATGACTTTAGAATTTCATTTCATGCAACTCACAAACAATATTGTTCATTTCACAATGAATGTAAGTGTATCAGATGATTTTTAAAGAATAAAAATGTTTGTATTAAAGTCTATTTTTGTATAGAGGCTTATTTTACATATAGTCCTATTATCAGTAATTCTCAGTCCTCTGTCTAAATCTCCTGGTACGACCACCAATCCAAGTTAAGGATCTTATTGGACTAATTGGTTGTTGGGACACTCTTGATCAATTGTGATCACAGCTGAAAAACATTCTACTAATAAGTGAGTATAAAAGGGAAGTTGATGGCTTGCTGACCGACTCACAATGACCAGAAAGAAACAACTTTCTTTAGAGACCCGTCAGTCCATTGTTGTGTTAAGGATGAAGATACTCCATTAAAACAAGAACATTTCACTGTGATCCCAAACCTTTGAGCAGTTATATATATATATATATATATATATATATATATATATATAAAAAAAAATCGGTGGCCTTCCCCTTTAAATAGACTGCATTTCTACCGTGCGTCCACAAGGCGGCGCCGGCGCTGTGGCGCTGCAGTACTGCAGTGGGTTTGTAGCGGAGCGAGTGAAACAAACAGCAGCTTTTACTGCGTTCACTTAAAGTCACACATTCCGAGAGTTTAACTGGACTTTCCGTCCGTTTCCGAGACACATTCAGTCTAAAGTGACACCAAAGCTGAAAAAGATCAAACATGTGCGCGCGAGGGCTGTGGGGGTCGAAATAAAGTGGGCAAAAAAAACGGGTTCTTTCTTTCTTTTGTTCTTTCTTTTCTTTCTTTGTTTCTTTTCCGTCTTTCCTTCTTTCTTTCCTTCTTATTTGTTTGTTTATTTCTTTCCAGCTTAGCTGCAACCACGAGCGCGAGGCGGAGTCTCAGTCTCTCTCTCTCTCTCTCTCTCTCTCTCTCTCTCTCTCTCTCTCTCTCGCGGAGCGGAGCTGAGCTTCTGACACGAGCTCCCTCCTCGCCTCGCTCGCGCTCATCGCATTTCCTCTCGTGCCTCCTGAAGGGACGCGCGTGTTCCTCTCTCCTCTCGCGCCGCACGCTGTGGACGAGCGCGGGGTGAGCCTGGAGTGAGCTGCTGTGCTGGAGCACAACTTCAGCGTCCACCGAGAAGAAGCTGGAAGAGCCCCTCTGTTTTGGGGGGTGGGGGGAACCGAGGAGAGACTCGGATGGATGGCAGGACAGAGGATGGAGAGAGGTGGGCTTCCCTGTTAGGCTGCCGCGGCTGCTAGTGGAGCGGTTCCCCTCGTACGCGTACCCACAGTAGAGTGAGTGGAGCTGGTGGGCATCCACATGGATCCAGAGGAGCAGCCTGGCTCGGACTGACCCACCACGCCGGTTCTGCTTTGCCATGTTCTCGTCTGCTTTGCTTCTTCTCAGCCCAGTGAGCCGCAGACCCCTGGCTCGCTCTTGAATGTCTGTTCTTCATCTTTTTCTTCTCTCTCGGACCCCACACGTGAGCCCCCTGAGCTTAAAGTGAAGCTTCTCAGAGGCGTCCACAGATATGTAGCTCGGTGCCAGCGCCTCACAGTCCAGTGACCTTCTATGCAATAGAGTTCAGGAGTCTGCTGACCTCCTCCAGAAGTTGGTCCACTGGCTTTTCCTTGCTGCTGCTCAGATGTGGAGGTCGGGCCGTGGCTTCTCACTTTGAAGGTCTCTGAAACTTCAAGCCCTCCTCGGTTTTGTTTTAATCAGTGTGTGTGTGTGTCTGGACGCTCCTCTCCTGGTCGGTGTCCTGCTGGGGGGAGATGGGCGCTCATGCTTTGGGATTTTTGCTGATTTTCCTGCTGGAGCGCGCTCGGGTCCAGGCGGGCAACATGGAGCCCATCTACTGGAATTCCCTCAACAGAAGGTACGTGGTTGGGCCACAGGAACCGAGATCTCCAGGCTCTTCGGGCTCCTAAACGAGCTGGGTGGAAGGTTGTTCAGAGCGGGGTTTGGTGTGAGATGGTTCAGATGGTGTTCACAGTGGTGGTGATGGGAACCAGGGGTCTACAACACGGTGTCTTCTGAGTTTATATGAATGTTCATGATGATCAAATCTGAAAATACTAGGTTTTCTTTGGGGACTATTTGAACCTCACAGCGTCCTGCATGTATCCCTCCACCATGAATGGAGTTTAAGACTGAGATCTTCTCTAAACTATCATAAACAGCGTCTCAGAATCAGACAGTGTATTTATAACATCTACTGTAAGAACTTTCTGTGAGGAGCTTTTAGAGGAGGACGTCTGGTTCCATTCACCACCACTGTGAACAGATCTAACTCGGTAAACACTCTGAAAGACTGTTTATGGAGGAATTCTGAAAACTTGGTGGAGCTCCCCTTTAAGGGTTCTCTGGAGCACCTTATATCACCGTGTTTGTTAATTGGGAAATAAGTGTTGATGTTATACTTTATTATAATTAAAATGAAGATGATTCGGTGGTTTGGGTCTGGTATGCGGGCGCGTGTGTGAGAACGCTGCATGCTGTGCTGTTCTCAGAGAGGTGGTGATATGGGGACAGTGTATGAAGCGTGTGATTGTTGTGATGAGTGTAGTTGTTGTGGTAAACAATAAACATTGATAAGCATATCAGCAGAGTTTAAAGGGGCCCTATTCTAGATTTTTGTTTTAGAGATTAGTTTGTTTACCTTTATGAGGTCCAGCTGTGTGGCTTTATGTACAGTCATAATCCAGTTTCACGCCTTCAGTGTATTTAAAGGTGCAGTATGTAAGATTTTCAGTTTAAAATTTCCCACAATGACGTGTAATTATGAACAGAAGGTGAAGAAATATTTCTTACTTGCCAGTGTGTTGTTCAGATTTTCCTGTTCCACCTTAAATGGTGTCATAGCTACATTCTGGCACAGACATTGAGCTTCCTGTTTGCGGGTTTCTTGTTTAAATTTTCCCAATCCACCTTAAATGGTGCCGCAGCTGCGTTCTGGTACAGACGTTCAGCTGCCTGTTCGCTGGTTTCTTGTTTGAATTTCCCAATTCCACCTTAAATAGTGCAGTAGCTACATTCTGGTACTGACATTTAGCTGTTTATTCGCTAGTTTGTTGTTCAGATTTTCCTGTTCCACCTTAAATGGTACAGCAGTTGCGTTCTGGTACCGACATTTAGCCTTCCATTCGCTGATTTCTTGTTCAAATTGTCCAGTTCCACCTTAAATGGTGAGGCAGTTTATATCTGGCACTGACACTCGGCTGTTTAGTTTGTTGTTCAGATTGTTTCTGTTCCACCTTAAATGTTGAGGCAGTTACATTCTGGCACCGATATTCAGCTTCCTGTTCGCTAGTTTCTTGTTCAAATTTCCCAGTTCCACCTTAAATAGTGCAGTAGCTACATTCTGGCACTAACATTCAGCTTCTTGTTCGCTGGTTTCTTGTTCAAATTTCCCAGTTCCACCTTAAATAGTGCAGTAGCTACATTCTAGTACTGACATTTAGCTGTTTATTCGCTAGTTTGTTGTCCAGATTTTCCTGTTCCACCTTAAATAGTACAGCAGTTGCGTTCTGGTACCGACATTTAGCCTTCCATTCGCGGATTTCTTGTTTAAATTGTCCCGTTCCACCTTAAATGTTGAGGAAGTTTACATCTGGAACCAACACTCAGCTGTTTATCCGCTAGTTTGCTGTTCAGATTTTCCCGTTCCACCTTAAATTGTGTAGCAATTACATTCTGGCACTAACATTCAATTTCCTATTCACTGGTTTTTTGGTCAAATTGTCCTGTTCCACCTTAAATTGTGAGGCAGTTTACATATGACACAGACACTCAGCTTTTTATTTGCTAGTTTGTTGTTCAGATTGTCCCGTTCCACCTTAAATGGTGCCGTGGTTACATTCTGGTACCGACATTTAGCCTTCCATTCGCTGATTTCTTGTTTAAATTGTCCTGTTCCACCTTAAATGTTATGGCAGTTACATTCTGGCACCGACATTTAGCTTTTTATTTACTGGTTTCTTGTTCAAATTTCCCAGTTCCACCTTAAATAGTGCAGTAGCTACATTCTGGCACCAGCATTCAGCTTTTTATTCGCTAGTTTGTTGTTCAGATTTTGCCGTTCCACCTTAAATTTTGTAGCAATTACATTCTGGCACTAACATTCAACTTCCTATTCACTGGTTTCTTGTTCAAATAGTCCCGTTCCACCTTAAATGGTGCCACAGCTACATTCTGGAACAACATTTAGCTTTTTTTTCCGCTAGTTTCTTGTTCAAATTTCCCAGTTCCACCTTAAATAGTGCAGTAGCTACAATCTGGCACCAGCATTCAGCTTTTTTTTGCTAGTTTGTTGTTCAGATTTTGCCGTTCCACCTTAAATTGTGTAGTAATTACATTCTGGCACCAACATTCAGTTTCCTATTCACTGTTTTTTGGTCAAATTGTCCCGTTCCACCTTAAATGGTGAGGCAGTTTATATCTCGCACTGACATTCAGCTTCCTGTTCGCTGGTTTCTTGCTCAAATTTCCCAGTTCCACCTTAAATAGTACAGTAGCTAGTCTGACACCAGTTTGTTGTTCAGATTTTCCCGTTCCACCTTAAATTGTGTAGTAATTACATTCTGGCACTAACATTCAATTTCCTATTCACTGTTTTTTTTTTTCCAAATTGTCCCGTTCCACCTTAACTGGTGCAGCGGTATCATACTGGCCAGTTTGCTGTCCAGATTGTCCAGTTCCACCTTAACTGGCCCAGTGGTTCCGTCGTTGTGTCTCGGTGTAACTGCTGCGCTGGTTAAGGTGGAATGGACAGGTTGTTTGTTGAAGAGCTCCTCTGATCTCGCTGCAGACGAGCAGGCCGAATGAAGCAGCGTTCTTTTTTTTCTCCTGATGACGTATAGGGTTCTAGACGTGTTCTCCCGTTCCACAGGGGACCAGTTGAACCAGTACCAGTTCCAGTGGTTTTGTTGTTTTCCGTATAAACGAGCCACAAGCTGCTCACTGAGGCTGGTCCTCCAGCGCTCGGTACAGTGGGCCGTGAGAGAGTAGGGGTCACTTCATGCCCCACTGCTCCTTCGTTATGTCGCTTATTGTCCTTTATGGACAAAAAAATTAATGTCGCCCCCCCCGACCCGGCCCCGGACTCCCAGCAGGCTCCGCCCCCCGACCCGGCCCCGGACTCCCAGCAGGCTCCGCCCCCCAACCCGGCCCCGGACTCCCAGCAGGCTCCGCCCCCCAACCCGGCCCCGGACTCCCAGCAGGCTCCGCCCCCCGACCCGGCCCCGGACTCCCAGCAGGATCCGCCCCCCGACCCGGCCCCGGACTCCCAGCAGGCTCCGCCCCCTCTGTGGGTCTCCGCATGAGAGGACACGTTACTGGTTTAGTCCAAAAAAACAAGTTCCATGAACTGAGACTGTCCCCCTTCATGTCCTCTCTGCTTCTATCTTTCTGATGTTAAACATTGCTGTGAGAGGATTTGATTGATTGTTAGTAATTTCAGGTACTGATGTTGAACATTGCTGTGAGGATTTGATTGAGTGTTAGTGAGGTCAGGTACTGATGTTGAACATTGCTGTGAGGATTTGATTGAGTGTTAGTGAGGTCAGGTACTGATGTTGAACATTGCTGTGAGGATTTGATTGAGTGTTAGTGAGGTCAGGTACTGATGTTGAACATTGCTGTGAAGATTTGATTGAGTGTTAGTAAGTTCAGGTACTGATGTTGAACATTGCTGTGAGGATTTGATTGAGTGTTAGTAAGGTCAGGTACTGATGTTGAACATAGCTGTGAAGATTTGATTGAGTGTTAGTGAGGTCATGTACTGATGTTAAACATTGCTGTGAGGATTTGATTGAGTGTTAGTAAGTTCAGGTACTGATGTTGAACATTGCTGTGAGGATTTGATTGAGTGTTAGTGAGGTCAGGTACTGATGTTGAACATTGCTGTAAGGATTTGATTGAGTGTTAGTGAGGTCAGGTACTGATGTTGGAACATTGCTGTGAGGATCTGATTGAGTGTTAGTGAGGTCAGGTACTGATGTTGAACATTGCTGTGAGGATTTGATTGAGTGTTAGTGAGGTCAGGTACTGATGTTGAACATTGCTGTGAGGATTTGATTGAGTGTTAGTGAGGTCAGGTACTGATGTTTAACATTGCTGTGAGGATTTGATTGAGTGTTAGTGAGGTCAGGTACTGATGTTGGAACATTGCTGTGAGGATTTGATTGAGTGTTAGTGAGGTCAGGTACTGATGTTGGAACATTGCTGTGAGGATCTGATTGAGTGTTAGTGAGGTCAGGTACTGATGTTGAACATTGCTGTGAGGATTTGATTGAGTGTTAGTGAGGTCAGGTACTGATGTTGAACATTGCTGTGAGGATTTGATTGAGTGTTAGTGAGGTCAGGTACTGATGTTTAACATTGCTGTGAGGATTTGATTGAGTGTTAGTGAGGTCAGGTACTGATGTTTAACATTGCTGTGAGGATTTGATTGAGTGTTAGTGAGGTCAGGTACTGATGTTGAACATTGCTGTGAGGATTTGATTGAGTGTTAGTGAGGTCAGGTACTGATGTTGAACATTGCTGTGAGGATTTGATTGAGTATCAGTGAGGTCAGGTACTGATGTTGGATGATCAGTTCTGGATCCCCATGGTACTGTATGGAGCTCCATCACTCCAGAGAATGCTGTTTCACTGCCCAGTGTTAGGGGGCTTTGTACCCCTCTAGCCTGGGCCGCTGTGCTCCAGTGCGCCCCCCTCTGCTGGTGTTTACTTGTTTTTGTTTTTTAACTTATTTAAACGGTGTGTTTGAGGACAGGAGGAGACTCTACAAGCCAGCGCAGATACAGATCACGGAGGCAGGTCATTAATTCTTAAAGACCCTGCAGGTACTTCGTTTCAGTCTGGCTTCCACTGTTTGCACATATTCGTGATTTACTCTGGATAAGAGCTCCGGTCTGGAAGTGTGCTGAGTCGAAAAGAGTCATACTTGTGGTTCTAAAGTATACAGTCGGATTTGACCGTTGCCTTGACGCTAAAATGCAAATCTGACTGGTTAAAACAAGTTTGCATCAAGAACCAAAGCAGTCTAGCAGTAAAGAAGAAGCCTTTTATTACAGGGACTTTTATTTTGATAGAAAAACTGTATTGTTCGGTAAAAAATTAGATATTTATTACAGAAACTTTTATTTTGATAGCGAGAACTGTGTGCTGAAAACAGTAAACAGTGTGAGTGCAACAGTTGCATCAATAGTTGAAATTTGGGATTCTCGGAATTCTAGGAAGTTCATGCTGGAACGTTCCAACCTGAAGTCGGAATTCCAGTTCGGAAGCGTGCCTACACCCTGGATGCTCTTGTAACCGCTGCTCTTCCTCTGGAACGAATTTCGTCATTTCTCTGGAACGCGGTTTGTCGTTCCTCTGGAACACTCTGTGGAAGTTTGTGGTTCCTCTGTGTAAGTTTGTGGTTCCTCTGTGGAAGTTTGTGGTTCCTCTGTGGAAGTTTGTGGTTCCTCTGTGGGAGTTTGTCGTTCCTCTGTGGGAGTTTGTGGTTCCTCTGTGGGAGTTTGTGGTTCCTCTGTGGAAGTTTGTGGTTCCTCTGTGGAAGTTTGTGGTTCCTCTGTGGAAGTTTGTCGTTCCTCTGTGGAAGTTTGTCGTTCCTCTGTGGAAGTTTGTGGTTCCTCTGTGGAAGAGAGAGGGAAGGCAGAGAGAGGGAAGGCAGAGAGAGGGAAGGAGAGAAAGAGATGTGTAAGTTTGTGGTTCCTCTGTGGAAGTTTGTGGTTCCTCTGTGGAAGTTTGTGGTTCCTCTGTGGAAGTTTGTGGTTCCTCTGTGGGAGTTTGTCGTTCCTCTGTGGAAGTTTGTGGTTCCTCTGTGGAAGTTTGTCGTTCCTCTGTGGAAGTTTGTCGTTCCTCTGTGGAAGATGTTTGTAACTGTATTACTTGGCGTTCCCGCTCGTGTGTAGGAGACAGAGCAGGAACGCGACTGAGCCGGATTCCGGAGCGGAGACTCTCGGCGAGCGTGGCGGAGCAGCCCTGGGGGAGATGGGGGAGAGAGAGGAAAGGAGAGAGAGAGAGAGAGAGAGAGAGAGAGGGAAGGCAGAGAGAGGGAAGGCAGAGAGAGGGAAGGAGAGAAAGAGATGTGTAAGTTTGTGGTTCCTCTGTGGGAGTTTGTGGTTCCTCTGTGGAAGTTTGTGGTTCCTCTGTGTAAGTTTGTGGTTCCTCTGTGGAAGTTTGTGGTTCCTCTGTGGAAGTTTGTGGTTCCTCTGTGGGAGTTTGTCGTTCCTCTGTGGGAGTTTGTGGTTCCTCTGTGGGAGTTTGTGGTTCCTCTGTGGAAGTTTGTGGTTCCTCTGTGGAAGTTTGTGGTTCCTCTGTGGAAGTTTGTGGTTCCTCTGTGGGAGTTTGTCGTTCCTCTGTGGGAGTTTGTGGTTCCTCTGTGGAAGTTTGTCGTTCCTCTGTGGAAGTTTGTCGTTCCTCTGTGGAAGTTTGTGGTTCCTCTGTGGGAGTTTGTGGTTCCTCTGTGGAAGTTTGTGGTTCCTCTGTGGGAGTTTGTGGTTCCTCTGTGGGAGTTTGTGGTTCCTCTGTGGAAGTTTGTCGTTCCTCTGTGGGAGTTTGTCGTTCCTCTGTGGGAGTTTGTCGTTCCTCTGTGGGAGTTTGTGGTTCCTCTGTGGGAGTTTGTGGTTCCTCTGTGGAAGTTTGTCGTTCCTCTGTGGGAGTTTGTGGTTCCTCTGTGGGAGTTTGTGGTTCCTCTGTGGGAGTTTGTCGTTCCTCTGTGGGAGTTTGTGGTTCCTCTGTGGGAGTTTGTGGTTCCTCTGTGGAAGTTTGTCGTTCCTCTGTGGAAGTTTGTGGTTCCTCTGTGGGAGTTTGTGGTTCCTCTGTGGAAGTTTGTGGTTCCTCTGTGGAAGTTTGTGGTTCCTCTGTGGGAGTTTGTGGTTCCTCTGTGGGAGTTTGTGGTTCCTCTGTGGAAGTTTGTGGTTCCTCTGTGGGAGTTTGTGGTTCCTCTGTGGGAGTTTGTGGTTCCTCTGTGGAAGTTTGTCGTTCCTCTGTGGAAGTTTGTGGTTCCTCTGTGGAAGTTTGTGGTTCCTCTGTGGAAGTTTGTGGTTCCTCTGTGGGAGTTTGTCGTTCCTCTGTGGAAGATGTTTGTAACTGTATTACTTGGCGTTCCCGCTCGTGTGTAGGAGACAGAGCAGGAACGCGACTGAGCCGGATTCCGGAGCGGAGACTCTCGGCGAGCGTGGCGGAGCAGCCCTGCCGGGCCGGACGTTCTTCAGGTCCTGGAAAAGGACTCGTTTACGCTCGGCCGTCAGGCAGGCCCTCGTTCCGGCGGCGGGAGCTCACCTGAGCCTCCTTTCCATTCCTCCTGCGACCTGCGCCTCCGTATGCGCTCGCTAACGCGGAGAAAGTGGGGAAGCGGTGTGGCTGAAGGACGGGAGCCGCTCCGCACCGAGTCTGGATTTACTGTGTGATTAGAACGATTTAACAGACCGGCTGCTTTCAGGGCGGATACCTCGGTACCGGAGAGAGAGATGCTGATGCGCGGAGGGTCAGGGGGGCCGTCACACCTCACTATGCTCGAGGAAGCGGAAAGAGGGAGAGAGAGAGAGAGAGAGGGAAGGAGAGTGGAAGAGAGAGAAGGAGAGGGAAGGAGAGAGGGAGGGAGAGGGAAGTAGAGTGAAAGAGAGAGAATGAGAGAGAATGAGAGAGGGGGAAAGGGAGAGGGAGAGAGGGAAGTAGAGAGAGGCAAAGAGAGGGAATGAGAGAGGGAAGTAGAGAAAGGGAAGGAGAGCGGGAGAGAAAGAGGGAAGGACAGAGAGAGAGAAGGAGAGTGAGAGAGAGAGAAGAGAGAGATGGATAGAGAGGGGGAAGGACAGAGAGAGGGAGGGAGAGAAAGAGACAGAGATGGGGGAGAGAGAGAGAGAGGGAAGGAGAGAAAGAGATGGGGGGAGAGAGAGAGAGAGAGAGGGGAAAGGAGAGAGAGAGGGAAGGAGAGAAAGAGATGGGGGGAGAGAGAGAGAGGAAAGGAGAGAGAGAGAGGGAGGGAGAGAAAGAGACAGAGATAGGGAAGGAGAAAGAGAGAGAGGAAAGGAGAGAGAGAGGGAAGGAGAGAAAGAGATGGGGGAGAGAGAGGAAAGGAGAGAGAGAGAGAGAGAGGGAAGGCAGAGAGAGGGAAGGAGAGAAAGAGATGGGGAGAGAGAGAGGGAAGGAGAGAAAGAGATGGGGGAGAGAGAGGAAAGGAGAGAGAGAGAGAGGAAAGGAGAGAGAGAGGGAAGGAGAGAAAGATGGGGGAGAGAGAGGAAAGGAGAGAGAGAGAGAGAGGGAAGGCAGAGAGAGGGAAGGAGAGAAAGAGATGGGGGGAGAGAGAGAGGGAAGGAGAGAAAGAGGGAAGGAGAGAAAGAGATGGGGGAGAGCGAGAGGGAAGGAGAGAAAGAGATGGGGAGAGAGAGAGATGGGGAAGGCAGAGAAAGGGAAGGAGAGAAAGAGATGGGGGGGAGAGAGAGAGATGGGGAAGGCAGAGAGAGGGAAGGAGAGAAAGAGATGGGGGAGAGAGAGATGGGGAAGGCAGAGAGAGAGAGAGAGAGGGAAGGCAGAGAGAGGGAAGGAGAGAAAGAGATGGGGGGAGAGAGAGAGGGAAGGAGAGAAAGAGATGGGGGAGAGAGAGAGGGAAGGAGAGAAAGAGATGGGGGGGAGAGAGAGAGGGAAGGAGAGAAAGAGATGGGGAGAGAGAGAGGGAAGGAGAGAGAGAGAGAGAGAGAGAGAGGGAAGGCAGAGAGAGGGAAGGAGAGAAAGAGATGGGGGAGAGAGAGAGGGAAGGAGAGAGAGAGAGAGAGAGGGAAGGAGAGAGAGAGAGAGAGGGAAGGAGAGAGAGAGAGAAAGGGAAGGAGAGAAAGAGATGGGGGGGAGAGAGAGAGGGAAGGAGAGAAAGAGATGGGGGGGAGAGAGAGAGGGAAGGAGAGAAAGAGATGGGGGAGAGAGAGAGGGAAGGAGAGAGAGAGAGGGAAGGAGAGAGAGAGAGAGAGGGAAGGAGAGAAAGAGATGGGGGGAGAGAGAGAGATGGGGGAGAGAGAGAGGGAAGGAGAGAGAGAGAGAGAGAGAGGGAAGGCAGAGAGAGGGAAGGAGAGAAAGAGATGGGGGAGAGAGAGAGGGAAGGAGAGAGAGAGAGGGGAAGGAGAGAGAGAGGGAAGGAGAGAAAGGGAAGGAGAGAAAGAGATGGGGGGGAGAGAGAGAGATGGGGGGGAGAGAGAGGAAAGGCAGAGGAAGCACTTCTCACTCTTTTTTTTCCTAAACGCTTGGTAAACGAGTGTGAGCGTGAGTGAGCGCGGGCTGTCTCCCTGCGTCGCTCCGGGGAAGATGTTGAACAACTCTCCGCCTCGAACTCGCATTAAATATTAATCCTGCGCAGCCGCTCAATATTTAATGAAGCCGGCGCTAATTGGAGGCAGATAAAAGCTCGTTAACTGGTTTAAACGCTTCACTTTAAAACGCTTTTAAGAAAAAAACAGCAAAAACACTCAGAGTTCAAAAATAAACAGTGATGGCGGACGCAGCCTCGCGGTCAGAGCAAGGCCTGATGGTCCTGGCACACATTCCTGAAGGGGCCGGTCATATTCCCTGCTGGGAATCCGGGAGTGCTCTTGATTGGGAAGCGTGTTCTACTCTGTCCGCTATTATTAGCTACTTAGTGACTCAGTAACCGAGGCTACGCTGCCGGTGGGGCCGGTGAGCGAGTCGGTTCTGTTGTGGTAGTGATAGATTTACAGAATTCCCAGATTTGAGCTAGTTTAGGGAATTATATCTGCTCTCACTGCTGACTGGTCAGCTGGTTTATTTCATCTGTCCAAAGAAAAATGGCGACTTTACAAGAGAGGCCAAAAACTTCTGTACTTTCAATGCAAGCCAGTGGAGCATTTCTATTGGTCCATTCTTTATCATTCTTCATCAAATGATGTAGAGAAATAAAAATATTGTAATATTGATTATGTTTAGTGATACTGTATAGATTCTCAAAACACAGTGGCTACTATTGATTAACAGTTTCAGCCAGTGAAGCATTGTGTGTTGTGTTTAAACCTCTGACCACTAGATGGCAGTGTTGTAATACATTTTCAGCTCCACTCCAACATTAACAAGTAGCACAAGGATGCAATGCTGTTGTTTTATATATATATATATATATATATATATATATATATATATATATATATAATTTGTATTATTGTGGAGTATAGCAATTTGTCGTTCAGCCCAATACCCAGTGTTCGTTGTGTACAATATCGTTCTAATACTTCTCTCAGTGTAATAATGTAAAAGCTTAATTTAACTGCTAACGTTAGCCAGTTAGCTTGCTCTGTTTTTACTGTTTACGGTTTGCGAATGTTTCTTGAGTTAAAACTGACTTCACCACATTAGCTAGTTAGCTAGTATGATCAGTTTTGGTGCCTCCTAAAGTATAAAATCAGTGTAGTTAGTCATTACATAGTATTTGCAGGAACGTTAACTAGAAAAACTAAAAATACCACAAAATTCATTGTTCATGTTTTCAGAAAAGTACTGACTTTGACCGCTATAGTTTTCTAGCTAGCATGTTTTCAGAAAAGTACTTACTTTGACCGCTATAGTTTGCTAGCTAGCACGTTTTCAGAAAAGTACTTACTTTGACCGCTATAGTTTGCTAGCTAGCACGTTTTCAGAAAAGTACTTACTTTGACCGCTATAGTTTGCTAGCTAGCATGTTTTCAGAAAAGTACTTACTTTGACCGCTATAGTTTGCTAGCTAGCACGTTTTCAGAAAAGTACTCACTTTGACCGCTATAGTTTTCTAGCTAGCATGTTTTCAGAAAAGTACTGACTTTGACGGCTATAGTTTTCTAGCTAGCATGTTTTCAGAAAAGTACTCAGTTTGACCGCTATAGTTTTCTAGCTAGCACGTTTTCAGAAAAGTACTTACTTTGACCGCCATAGTTTTCTAGCTAGACTGTTCTGTTTTTGGCTAACGTTCTTTTTTCATTATTACGAAGTTTTTCCTTTCAGCTTTGTAGTGGGAAGCGTAGAAGATACTCGTAAACTTGTTTTAATTGCTAACGTTAACTAATTCCTACATTACTATCAGTTGTAACGTATCCAAGCGTCTTGTGTTCTGATCAAACGCGAGTCACGTTCAGAGAGTCATAGAATTATTCGTACCGACTTCCAAGACCGACCGTTCCTTCCGTCATCAGAGATCAAAGTTTTGGGAAGAACTCGGAAAAACCTCAGCCTCGGAATTGTTTATGAAGCTTCCGCTTGTAATTATGGCTTGAAAGGACGTCCGTACGGGAACTCGTGTTTACAATCATTCCAGCAGCACATGAAGGCAGCGCTGGAGCTGCTCGGCTGTCGGGAGGCGGTTGGTAAACTGTAGCTGATTGCGAGGTTTGAGTGGGAAAACGATTCCGGCCGGGATCGAGCGCGTGTGTTTAGGGAGGCTTTGTTTACTCGTCCGACTGCAGAAGACAGTTTGCATCCCAAACATCTCCGGCAATGAATACCACATGGCCCACTTCGCTCCGGGTGTGTGTGTGTGAGTGAGTGTGTGTGTCGGCGGGTCTAGTCTCAGGTGTGGAGGTGTCGGCAGCCGTGAGCCGATTTGTCTCATAACTATTATTCAGGGATGCTTTTCTCCAGAGGCGGAAAGGCCTGAGCCGGCGCTCCTAAAGCTGTGATTAACGCTCAAACGGCTGGAATTCCAGAACGACTGTTTAACTTTACACGCTTGTTTATATCACAACAGCGGAAATAATAACGATACAGGTGTTACATCAGGATGTGTCATCAGAAATATCGGAATGACTCAATTAAACGTTTGATTATAGTTCAGTAATTAATTCACCGCCGTCAGGCAAGCAGTAGTGAACAAAGAAAGAGACTCGTGCAAGCATGTCCCTGGTGTGCAACAGTGACTTCATGTTAACAGGTTCACTGTGTGCAAACAGAAGTTCCACCAGAGCTGGTTTTAAGAGGGTCTGACCACCTTTTCTGTTTCTCCTGTGGTTAAAGCTACGGGCCTCCTGAGAAGAAGTCCTTAATGAGTGTGAGTGAATGGAACCAAACGGCTAAAGCTTAATATATATATATATATGTGTGTGTGTGTGTGTGTGTGTGTGTGTGTGTGTGTGTGTGTATATATTATAACAAACCCTGTTGTTTCTGGTTTTGCACTGCAGAATGTGAGCATTACTGATACCGAGTGCTGATTGGTGATGCATGGTGGGCTCTGAAGGTGGGATATTAGAATGACTCTTTTAGATGTTTGATTGTAGTTCAGTAATTAATTCACCGCAATCGTGAAAGCAGTAGTGAACAAAGAAGCGCGTCCCCGTGTGTAACAGTGACTTCATCTTATCAGGTTCAGTGTGTACAACCAGAAGTTCCACCAGAGCTGGTTTAAAGGGGGTCTGACCACCTTTTCTGTTTCTCCTGTGGTTAAAGCTACAGGCCTCCTGAGAAGTCCTTAATGAGTGTGAGTGAATGGAACCAAACGGCTAAAGCTTAATATATATAGTGTGTGTGTGTGTGTGTGTGTGTGTGTGTGTGTGTGTGTGTATATATATATATTATAACAAACCCTGTTGTTTCTGGTTTTGCACTGCAGAATGCAAACATTACTGATACCGAGTGCTGATTGGTGATGTATGGTTGGTGGGATATTAGAAGGTTGGATATTAGAATGTTCTTTTTAAACGTTTGATTATAGTTTAGTAATTAATTCACCACTGTTGTGAAAGCAGTAGTGAACAAATACAGAGACTCGTGCAAGCGTGTCCCCATGTGCAACAGTGACTTCATGTTATTCCGTTCACTGTGTGCAAACAGAAGTTCCACCAGAGCTGGTTTAAAGGGGGTCTGACCACCTTTTCTAAAGCTTAATATATATAGTGTGTGTGTGTGTGTGTGTGTGTGTGTGTGTGTGTGTGTGTGTGTATATATATATATTATAACAAACCCTGTTGTTTCTGGTTTGGCACTGCCGAATGCAAACATTACTGATACTGAGTGCTGATTGGACGGGTGGGGTCCGAAGGTGGGAGACCACCATTAAAGATGCTTCTCTTTTGGATTCCTTTTAAATTTAATACAAGTGTATTAATTACATATGACTGTATCAGCACAAACAATCTACACATCATTTTTCTTACTATTTGTCATGTACCTCAGTGACGATGTTAGAACAGTTGTTAGAACACATCACTACCTAAACCGCACACACACACACACACACACACACACACACACACACACACACACCCCTTACATTACTTACTTCCAGGGACGCTGAAAATACTTCTATTATCTTAAAGTGTATGTTCACACACACAGCAGGTGAAGGTGTCTGAAATCAGATCTTTTTATCAGGTATGATGACCGATGTGTGACTTTGTGACGCAGTCTGATGTTTTCAGTTCTGATTTGGGTCGCGTTCTCATGACGAATGGACGAAAAATTTATTATTATTATTATTATTATTATTATGGTTTATTGTTAGTAAATAAAATGTGCATATGTGTGTTGTAGACGTGGAGACTAGAGATGGGACCGATCCAATACAATATCGTAATGTAACGTATCGGATATCGGGCGAACGCAGCTGATCCACTTACCGATCCATTTTTAATTTCATTTCTATTTAGTTTTGCACATTATTTCAACTTTTTGCAATCTTGTTGAAGTTGCTGCTGCTGCTGCTACAATTTTCTTAATACTTGAACTGTTTAGATCATGCAGTCAGTCATATTCTTGTATTTAGAATACTAGAAAGGTTTTTGATACATAAGATGTTTATTTCAGTTTTGTGTTTTAAATATTTGATATGAAAGAAAACTATTGTGTTTGTATATGCCTTTGGAATGCATTTATATTAAGCATGTGTGTACTCTTCTAAGTGCTGTGTCTATTTTAGCATCATTATGTAACCTTAAACATAGAACCAATGATAATAAACTAAAGAGCCCTTATATCGGTACTTATATCGGTATCAATATCGGTATTGGCAGTTATATATCGGTATCGGATCGGAACTGAAAAACACTGGATCGGCCCATCACTAGTGGAGACCCCTGGTTGGCATCATGACCCCGCCGGTGTCAGTAATTGATTTATGCAGCAATGTTGGAACTAAGATTAATTATACAGCGCTAATAAAGGAGCAGTAATTTTAATAATATCTAATTTTAATAATGACTTTCAGCTCCTCGGGTCGTGGCGGTCTGTGAGAGACGCTGAGAGAGGACGGCGGGGCTGTGTAACGCGCTCCTCTCAGTCTGACTCTGAACTGCGTCTCTCAGAGATAACGACCTGCAGTAACCGTCCTGTTGTTAAAGGGAGGTTTTGATTGCGGCATCAAATGGATTAAACCACTTGACCTCAGATTACGGGGGTGTCGGTGCGGGTGGATAATCCAGCCCCTCCATTAGGCCTTCATGTGGAGCGCTCCGGCATCAGTCAGCCAACAGAGCCGCCTGTGAGGGGATTATACACACACACACACACACACACACACACACACACACAAACAAATAGACACACACACACACACACTCATTTATACACACACACACACACACACACAAACAAATAGACACACACACACACACACACTCATTTATACACACACACACACACACACATTTACACACACATAGACACACACACACATACTCACACACACACACACACACACATTTACACACACGCACACATACACACACACATACACATACACAAATAGACACACACACACACTCATTTACACACACATAGACACACACACACATTTACACACACACACACATATGCACACACACTCACTCACACACACACATTTACACACACGCACACATACACACATACATACACAAACACTAATTTACTCACACACATAGACATGCACACACTCACACACACGCATACATACATACATACACACATAGACACATACACACAAACACACACATACATACATACATACATACACACTCACTTACAAACACTCACACACAGACACATACACTCACTCACTCACTCACAAACACACCCTCATGCACACATACACTCATACACACTGACATGCGCATGTACACTCACTAACAAACACACACGCTCACATACTCTCACACACAGACACACACACACACACACATTCACTCTTACTTAATTTGACTCTGAAAGGTTAAGAAGTTTCTCCCCCTTCGTCACTCCCCCTCATTCCTCTTGTCATCCGTTCATTTTTCTGTCTTTTAACACTCTCCCTTCTTCCTCGCCTCACTTCATTACAGACTTTTTTCCTCTCCTTTTGCTCCCTCTTTCCTTTCTTCCTCTCTCTCCGTCTCTCGTCTCTGGCGGAGCGCTGGTCTGTCACTCCTCGAGCCAGATAAACGGAGGAGCGCTGTTCGTCCAAGAAGCGTCCAGAAATGTCCCGTTCAGATCGTCCACGCTTTCATGTCTTTCCCTGACATTTACTTTTCCCTGCGTCTGACGTGCCGGTTTTAAATTCCCAATAAATAAGAAAGAGTGTAGAAAGTTAACAGACGCTTCGCTCACTCTCTGGTACAGGCGTGCGCGCTGAGCTGCACTAACAGCCTGTTTTTGTGATGTCACAAAGTAAATGGATGCATTTCAATATGTGTGTATTCAGTCTGCAGAGATTTAGCTCCGCCTCCTAACAGAGAAGAGTTTCAGGCTTGACTACTTGTTGAATAAGGCACAATACAGGACAGCCAATCAGAACAGAGCTCATTTACATACATCAGTGGTGAAAAAAACATTGATCATCATCGTCTAAGCCACTCACCCTGATTGGCTTTCTGCCAGATCTTTACGTTTTCAAGATATCACTTCTGCTCGACCGACAGACACCATTTCACATACACTGACTCAGAGCAGACCCCCCACCACGACTGCAGTGTTGTTTAGACCTGCACTCGTTTTTTTCCATCCCTCTTTTTTCCCCATAGAGTCCCATTCATTTTGGACACACCCAAACACCCTAGTTTCATTTAACCTGCAACCTCTGCCTGTACTCACTCAGAGCAGACCCCCAAACTCTAATCCACAGATATACTGACCTGTACTCGTCTATTTGTTGTTTATTCATCCCTCGTTCCTCCCATAGAGTCCCATTCATTTTCAAGCCCACACAAACACCATGGTTCGCTTTAACCTACAGCCTCCAAACTGCCTGTACTCAATCAGGACAGATCCTCCAACACGCTGACCCACACTCCTCTACTTGTCGTTTATTAATCTCTCGTTCCTCGCACTGCTCACGCTGCACAGCCATCCTTCAGGAAATACACTTTTCTAGATTTTATTCTTTTATTTTCGTTTTTTTGCTTAATAACTCGTCCCACAATTTTCTAGATATCCACACCGTTCCAACTTCAGA
>CM038720.1:2775181-2820181 GCA_021613375.1 Megaleporinus macrocephalus | reverse complement strand
TTTCTCTCTCTCTCTCTCTCTCTCTCTCTCTCTCTCTCTCCTCCAAACAAAGACAGGCTTATTTTTAGCTCATTTTTCATCATCTCGCTGATCTGGGTGTGATGAGTGTTTTGGTGTTGTTTCCAGCGCTCAGGGCTTTTGGGTCTCCAAACCCCCTCTGCGCCACCCTCCCACCCCACCGGAGTTTAAAACTGACCACCAGCGAACCACCCCACTGCTAGACCCTCGATTAGACCATCTGATCATTAGATCTTCTGAAGCTCTCAAAAGTGATGTGCGCATGTTTTCTGTAGTTGTTGTATTATTAGACAGTTGAGTCACATTATCATTAATATCCAGAGTGACCACCGTGTGCAGCACAGACAGCAGCTAGACGGACTGGGAGACTCAGTAAGGTAGGTGGTCACAGGTATCTGGAGGTATCATACGGACTGCAGTGCATCCCACAGCTGCTGGAGGGAGCGTGGAGGAGGACCCATAGAGACAACACTGCCATCCAGGTGGTCCAACACATGCTGAATTGGGTTCAGGTCTGGGGAATTAGTGGTCCGGGATGGTACTTACAAGTCTTGGTCAGCTCTATCAACCAGTGCTGGACATTTCTAGTCGTGTGACGTGTTGCTGGAAGATCCCATCCGTCCCAGAGAAGACCATCAGCATGTATGGTGTAGGTGATCTGCAGGGATGTGTTTGCTGTATTTTCATATGTAATATTTACGGCAGGGGTGCAGCCAGACTTCTATTGGCCCGCGGAATCACCCTTAGTGGCCCGCCGGTATAACCATCACTGCTCACATTACTGCTGCAATTACAGTAAAATTAAATGAATTAGTTAGTAATTATTCATTATTGTATACATTTGTGTTTTCTCATACAGTGTTGTATGTATGTATGTATATATATATATATATATATATATATATATATATATATATATATATATGAATAATACTTTTGGAATGAGAGACCGGCCCTTTAGTATTTTGATATTGTCCAAAACGGCCCCTCTGATCTAGAGAATTGCTTATTTGACGGGGATGTTATGTTCCTTTTATGTATATGAAGACTGTTTATGTTCATTATCTGACGTACAATCTGTTCAATCTGTTTACAAAAGTATGAGAAACTCGGCCTCTGTTGTAATTTAAAGTCAAAGTTATTTATACTGATCAAGTAGATACAGACTTCCATTATAGGGATTCTCTGCAGATTTCTGAGGCCTTCAATTTATTTATATCAATATCGGAATTATATCGTATCGACCGAAATTGAGGAATATATTGCAATATCAAATTTGGCCATATCGTCCAGCACTATGTGCATGGCAAAATGATAATAATAATAATAATAATAATAATAATAAACTAGAAATGGTTGTGCGGCTTAAACAGTGTGTGGAACAAAGGATGAATAAACGACAAGAAGAGAAGTGCATTGGTGTGTTGGAGGATCTGTCCTGATTGAGTACAGGCAGTTTGGAGGCTGTAGGTTAAACCAAACTATAGTGTTTGTGTGGGCTTGAAAATCATTGGGACTCTATGGGAGGAACGAGGGATGAATAAACGACAAATAGACGAGTACAGGTCAGTATATCTGTGGATTAGAGTTTGGGGGTCTGCTCTGAGTGAGTACAGGAAGTTTGGAGGCTGCAGGTTAAATGAAGCCATGAGATTTGGGTGTGTCCAAAATGAATGGGACTCTATGGGGAAAAAAGAGGGATGGAAAAAAATGACAAACAGACGAGTGCTGGTCGAATCAACACTGCAGTCGTGGTCGGGGGTCTGTCCTGAGTCAGCGTTTGCGAAACAGTGTCTGTGGGTCGAGCAGAAGTTCAGTAGATTGGCGTACACTTTTCCATCCCATTCATTCTCTATGGGGAAAAAATCGGGAAAAATCTGCTGTTATCCGGAATCCATGCATCCGATCATAAAGCTGTACACAAGCATGAATCACACAATCCGACCGGACCTTCTGGAGTTGGAACGGTATTGATTTGACTATTGAGAGTCTCAATGCTTAGAATGTTTAGACCCAGAATTCCTATTACAGCATCTCTCCAGTTTGGAGGTCCGGTGCTATTAAGGACCACCAGGTCACCGCACCCAAAGCTGAGTGCTTACTGGTCGAAAACCTGAACCAAAGTTGAGCTCATTTTATATACTCTGGCGCAGGAAGTGGACTGGAGTGTATTTTCAGTCATGCGTTGGCGAACGCAGCGGTGACTGGGCCGTGATCACGGCAGCCCGGCTGGTCTGAGTTAGGAGCGGGGCCGGGGCCGCGGCTCTGCGCTCCGGCGATAAGCGATAAGCGGGTTTCACTGGGCGGATTTGTCAGCGGTCAGGAATGCGCGGGTTATCTGCTGTCCTGAGCTAATTAACCAGCGCTGATAAACACATGAAGCTCCGCTCGACCACCACTTAAAACAATCACACACACTCAGCACTGGGCCCGGCCCGGGCCGCCGAGTCCACACCACCCCTCCCGTGCTCATATATAGCTCAGCCTGGAGGGGAAAAAGAGAACCCCCCCCCCTCCACCCCAAATAACATTTTCCCAATAATACAGCCCTGACTGTATTCCAAAAGGAGCTTATTTTCCACATACCTGCAGCGCGCTAGACTGTTGGCTAACGTGCTGCGGCCAGCTGGCTGGTTAGCTGAGCATCTGGATCCGTTTCTGAAAGTCTGAACGTCGAAAAACTTCAAACTCAATATGAGTTGTTGTAGTGCGTTTAGATGCCGGCGTTCCGGGCTCGGAAAAACGTCCTAGCCTTCGCCTTTCAAAAACATCCTGATCCTGCGTGAGACGCCTCTCTGAAGTCATCTCAAGACTGGAAAGAGCACCAAGAACCCAGTGCTGAGGCTAGCCTAGAACGTTGTACAGAAGTTGACAGTAACTTGGAGGAATCTTGGCTCGTTCCTCCTTACAGAACTGCTTCAGCTCTGGTGGGCTTTGTCAGGACCCCTCCTTGGATTCTGCTAGATTTCTACTGGATTAAAGTCTGGATTTTTTGACTCAGACGTTCCATAATGCAGCTTCTTCTGCTTTAATGGTCCTCTGAGGGACGTTGTCTTTGTGCAGGAGCTTCCTTCAGGGTATGGATCGATGCCCTGACGTTCCCCGTATAATCCGGAACTCATTGCTTCAACAAATCATGGCTAGTTCTGCGGAGGCAGCAAAACGGCCCCAGGCTGTGACACTGCCACCGCCATGTTTCAGAGTTGGGATGAGGTTCTTATGCTGGAATGGAGTCTCTGTAGGACACGCTAAACAAATGTTCTTCCTGGAGAGGAGAAGCTTCCCCGTGTTATCATTCCATCCATACGATTGTCGTTTGGTGTTTGTCTGATTGTGGACTCTGACGTTAGCCAGTGTTAAATGAAGATCTAATCATCTGCACTAGTGAAGACACACACTAGGGGGCAGTGAAACATCTACATGAATACACACACTAGGGGGCAGTGAAACACCAACATGCACACACTAGTGAACACTCACACTAGCGGGCAGTGGGCAGTGACACACCCACATACACACACACACACACACACACACACACACACACACAAACTAGTGAACACATACTAGGGGGCAATGAAACACTCACATACACACACACTAGTGAACATACATGCTAGGGGCAGTGAAACACACACACACCCTAGTGAACACACACTAGGGGGCAGTGAAACACACACACACACACTAGTGGACACACTAGGGGCAGTGAAACACATACACACACACTAGTGAACACTCACACACTAGGGGCAGTGAAAGACCCCCCCCCCCACACACACACACACTAATGAACACACACCAGGGGGCAGTAAAACATACACACACTAGGGGGCAGTGAAACACTCACATACACACACACTAGTGAACACACACACACTAGTGAACATACACTAGGGGGCAGTGAAAGACCCCCCCACACACACACACACACTAATGAACACACACCAGGGGGCAGTAAAACATACACACACTAGGGGGCAGTGAAACACTCACATACACACACACTAGTGAAAATACACACACTAGTGAACACACACACACACACTAGGGAGCAGTGAAACACACACACACACACACACATGCTAGTGAACACATACACTAGGGCCAGTGAAACACCCACATACACACAGACTAGTGAACACACCCTAGGAGGGCAGTGTAGGGCAGTGAATCTTGAATCTTGAAAAACCAACATACACACACACACACTAGTGAACACACATACTAGGGGGCATTAAAACACCCACATGAATAAACACACTATGGGCCAGTGAAACACCAACATACACACACACACACTAGTGAACACACACACTTTGGGCCAGTGAATCACCAACATACACACACACACACACACTAGTGAACACACACACTATGGGCCAGTGAAACACCCACATACACACACACACACACACATACTAGTGAACACACACACTAGGGGGTAGTGAACCCCCCCACACACACACACGCACACACACACTAGGGGGCAGTAAAACACCCACATACACACACACACTAGTGAACACACACTAAGGGGCACACTTGCCCAGAGTGGTGAGCAGCCCTATCCACAGTACCCGGGGAGCAGTTGTTGCTTAGGGGTCTTGTTAAGCTCAGGACTGCGGGGTCACAAGCTTTAGCATAGCATTAGCATTAGCCAAATAGCATGCTTAGATCATTACCAAGATGTTAATCATCTCGAATACACAAGCATATGTACAAAAATGGTTCTTTAGTAAAGACAGTGTAGAACCATGAACAATCTTGGTTCTTTAGATGGTGTGAAATGGTTCTTTGGATTGATGGAGTATGTGTTGTATGTGGTTCTATATAGAATAATGTGTCTAACTTCATAACAATAGCAGAACCTTTTTTGGGTGCTACTTAACCGTATATAAAACTATACAACACATTCTCCGTCAATCTGAAGAACCCTGTCACGCTGCAGAGAACCCAATAAAGGGAACTCAACTACGAGTCAGGACCAGCGTTAGCTAAACACGGTAGCTAATAACTTTAGTCCATGTTTATAGATAGCAGTGAGTCATACAGCGTCTGAAGCCTCATAATAAAGCCTGCTGGACATCACTGAACGTCCCCACACGCCCTGAGACGAGCTAGCAGGGAATCAGGCTTGCAGCTGACCCGATGCTAACGATTAGCTATTAGCCTGGCAGCTGCAGTGCAAATGTATAAAAGGAAGCCAAACATGCTGCTCGTCTGTGTTTGGTGTAAAGAGGAAAACAGTGTAAATGTGATTGATTCTCTAAAGTTTGGCCTGAAAATAGCTCATGAAGTGAGCCAGTAGCCCCTGTTCATAACCAAGTTGGTGAATTTGGAGCAGTCATGCTTTTCTAATCATGGGATCTAGCTGGAAGTCACACAGGCTGGCTGTTTAAACACAGATCTGGCCGTGCGTCCAGGTTTCTCCATTAGTTCTGGATTCGTACCGCCGCTCCATAAACCGTAACATATGCTTCGCATTGCTTTGCTGCAGATAATGGCTCCGTTCAGCCTCTTTGTGAGCTTATGGGAAACATGAGACTCTGCTCAAAGATAAACAAGGCTTTTTTCAAGCTACCGTACGTGTGGAAATCTCTTTCCTTCAGCGTTTATCCTGGACTTCAGGTCCGTTAATGATGCTTTTCATATGTTTGGATCCATCCTTTCTGCTTCTCACCCTCCGTCCTCATTCATCCCGTTAAAGTCTTCCACGCAGCCCGGTTGGCGTTGACTCCAGGCTTCGAATGAGCTCCGGCCTGTTTTTCTTTTGTTTTTTTGGGGTTTTTTTTCTAGCGAATCGATTGAAAGCAGCTTCTGCCAAAGAAAGATGAGACATCTGAAGCACATAATCAACTCAGACCTGAAGCACAACATCCACCAAAACGGAGTGGAAATGTCTGTTTTTTAACTTTATGACAAACAGGCCTCATGTGCTGCGGTGGAACGAACGGCGGGGCTAAAAATCCCAGTTTTCCTCCGTTAGCCTGGCCGCGTTCGCTGTCTGAAGTTTGCTTCTTTAGCTTTAGCGCTGGAGCTACCAGTCTAATGCTGCTAACATGTACAGGAAGCTTATAAAGTCACTTAGCATAACACTATAAACTCTTTACACACCTACATCATGACAAATCAGTCCGACGTCACAATCCGATTGGTTGAGAAGCATTACTTTCACATTTCTTTGCTGAGCATCGGTTGCTAGCGGCACTGCTAACCAGTTAAAGTACACAAAAACTGAAAACGAGCTAACTAACATACTATTCTGTGGAAGCCCCCCTGCTGAGAACCCTAGCACAGACCTGCATGCAACCCAAGCTGGTCTAGACTGGTCTAGTGTTCGTCCGATGTTGCCGCGGTGCCCAGCATGGTCAGCATACCAGCGTCCAAAACACGTCATATGTTGGTTTTGATGGTGACCAGCCATGCTGATGTATGCTGTATTTTCTAGCAGGGTTGTTGATCCCAAGCGAGCTTGGCAACCGAACACTTAAACAAACTCTAGTTAGCCAGAAACAAACAAGGGTACAGTACAAAGACCGCCTGGAACAAATCCCTCATCTGGACCAGCATGAAGAAGCTGAGCTGATCCTGATATTGCAGCAGGCTCTGTTCGTAGGGTACAACTTAGTAGGAACCTTTTGGCGGCTGCGATGCTCAGCTGCCCTCGCCTTTAGCTCGTTACGCGTCTCGATAGGAGCTGAACTTCTACACCGTCTTGTCGTGGATGACGTCCAAAATGAAGACCACTGGAGAAGAAAGGGTAAGCGACTGTAGCAAGAAACCCATAGTTTGGTGGGGAATTGCTAGCCTTCAGAGAACTGAAGGTGTGGAATCTTACCAATTTGCGTCCTACTTAGGCGCACCCTAGTTCAAACTGCACATGATTACAAGACGTTATGCTCCCTCTTCAACCACACATGACTTTTTATTGTAGTGCTCAGGAAACCAAGGATAACGACATTCAATATCTGATATTTGAAGCTCTATAGATGGACATAGAAATGTTATATGTTAGAGAAATGTTAGTATAAACCAGCCCAATTTTGACTGTGTAATATGTTGTGTTAAAAAATCTGAGTCTTTTAGTTTCTCAGTAGATCAGGTAGTCTGAAATACTATATATATATATATATATATATATATATATATATATATATATATATTTATATATATATATATATGTTTTGATTCAAAATTTCGCAGACTCTGTCATTAGGAGGACTGTCCAGATAAATTGGGCCACATATCTTGTATACACTACTATGTAAAAGTCTTTATCTGATCAATAAGTGTCTGATCACCAGTAAGAACAGCAGATCTGATTAGAACAGATGTAAATATTCAGACATACAATACAAAGTAACATGAATATGTTATTGTGAGAGAAGTAGATCAGATCTTGATCCAGTTTGAAGAACAAAGTTAGGTTCCAGATTTCTCCTGGACGCCCCAGACATTGTATGAATGTGTTCAGTTCCTTCAGCAGCAAATCTTGATTTATCTTAATGAAGTACTGAGCAGTTAAAGCAGGTATTAGATGAGAACTGATAATAATACTGGGTTGTTTAGGAGAAGCTTGGAAAGAGTTAAATAAACACACTGATGTACATAAAAGTACTATTTACTCTATTAGTACTGATTAATATTTTAAAAATGAAGTGTTTTCTGAGTAAATAAAGGCTTCCTGTCTGGATAAATCAGCTTTTTATATATATCGTCCATATTTGACCTTTTCAGATCAGCTCATGATTTTGCAGAGATTAGTTTGTGTCCTGTTTTCAGTGTGAGCTTCCATAAGAGACACACGTTCTGTTTGGATTTCTGTAAGTGCTTCTCAACAGATGGTCTCGGCCGAGGTGGGGGATTGTGGGATATCTGTGGCGTTTGTTAATGCACTGAAGGGAAAATCTAATCCGAGGCACTGTGCTGTGTCCTATAATGGAATTGATGTTTATAATTATTGCTTATATGCACATATACACACCACATGGCCAGCGTGGACACCTGGCCATGACACATCTCATTCCATAACTATAGGCGTTCATAGGGGCTTGACTACCCATAACAACCTCCCACAAGATTTTGGATTGTGTATGTTGAACCACTGGACCACACCAAAGTAAAGTAGTGATGGAGTTTTACACCACTCCAGAGTCCAGTGGTGGAGCTTCCCATCACTCCAAAGTCCAGTGGTAGACCTTTACACCACCCCAGAGTCCAGTGGTAGAGCTTTACACCACTCCAGATTCCAGTGGTAGAGCTTTACACCACTCCAGAGTCCGGTGGTAGACCTTTACACCACTCCAGAGTCCAGTGGTAGACCTTTATACCACTTCAGAGTCCGGTGGTAGACCTTTACACCACTCCAGAGTCCGGTGGTAGACCTTTACACCACTCCAGAGTCCAGTGGTAGAGCTTTACATCACTCCAGAGTCCAGTGGTAGAGCTTTACACCACTCCAGAGTCCAGTGGCAGACTTACACCACTCCAGAGTCCAGTGGTAGAGCTTTACACCACTCCAGAGTCCAGTGGTAGAGCTTTACACCACTCCAGAGTCCAGTGGTAGAGCTTTACACCACTCCAGAGTCCAGTGGTAAAGCTTTACACCACTCCAAAGTCTAGTGATGGAGCTTTACACCATTCCAGATTCAGTGGTGGAGCTTTACTACACTCCAGAGTCCAATGGTGAAGCTTTATTCCACTGCAGAGTCCATTGGTGAAGCTTTACACCACTCCAGAGTCCAGTGGCGGTGCTTTACACCCCTCCAGCCGACGGTGGCATTGCACATAGTGATCTTAAGCTTGTGTGCAGCGGCTCAGTCTTAGAGACCCATTTCCTGAAGCTCCTTTCACCCAATTCTTGATGTTTCTTCCAGAGGCAGGTTGGAATTGTTGAGTGAGCGATAAAAGCTGCTGCTTCGTGGCCGAGCTGCTGTTGCTCGTAGATGCTTCCATTTTACAATAATAGCACTTATGGTTGTCCAGGGCGGCTCTAGCAGGACATCTTTAGTTTCGCGTGCTGACTTCCTGTAGCATCCTATAACACAACCAAGTTTAAAGTCACTGAGCTCTTCTACAACCCATTCTACTGCCAGTGTTTGCCTATGGAGACTGCAGGCTATGTACTTGATTATATCCACCTGTTAACAAAGGGTGAGGCTGAACTATCTAAAATCAGCAGATGTTATTGTTTTATTGGTGGAGGATGTAACTTCTGCACGAGGACCAGGTCTGTCTTTGAGGACTAATAGCTAAAAGATGTAATAACTGTGTTACTACTGTACAGTCTGTACTAGCTTCAGGAGAGTTAACGCTGTAAGATTCCTTTCACGCTCTGAATGCCGCTGTTAGGCAGAGCCGGGATGGAGTTGATGCACTTTCAGTGCATTAGGTTGCACAAGCATTAACACTTAGGCGCTGTAGGACACGGAAGGTCGGCCTCTCTCTCTCTCTCTCTCTTTCTATTTCTTTTTCAAGCCAGCACACAGGTCTTACTAAGTCACATGGTAAGCGTAGCCTGTGACCGCTCCCTGACCCGCACGAGGTTAGCCCACCAACTGCACGCTTCCAACCACAGATCACACACAACATCATTAAAACACACTGGAAACAGATCATTAGTTAACCAAACGCCTCAGAGTGGCTGTAATGACGGTCAGCGCTTACCTATGAATGTGTGCGCATGTGCGTTTGGTAACATAGGGGCTTCTTTTTTAAGATTTGGACTTATTTTTTAATATTACTTTGAAGGAAATGTAAGAAAACGTCGCTGTCCGGAAGCTGCAGCTGCGTTTTATCGTTTGCAGTCGCGGCAGACATCAGTAAACCGGCCCGTGGTGCGGACAGTGAGCCGGGCCGGCTGTTTGGGCTGATGCAAGCAGACGTTTGAACATCACGGCTGAGAGGCCTCTGCGCTGTTGGTGCCACTGGAATGCGCTGAGCTCTTCCAGATTGAATGCTTAGGCTGAGCTCGCCTTCAACCGGGGGTCTGTTCGGACCACCAGGACAGAAGCTGCTTGGACTGAAGATGTGTCAGTCTGCGGTCTCGCGCGCCTGCTTCTGAAATCTTGATTTCTTATTTACAGTAACGTAGCCGGTGGATCGTCGCAGTCCAAAGAAAAACAAGGATCTTAAAAATAGTGACTTTACAGGAGAGGCTGAAAACCAACTGCACTTATAATGTAAGTCAGTGGAACCAGAACGTCTTTAAAGCTGTTTTGGAGCAATTCTATTGTTCCAGTGGTGCAGTTTTACACCACTCACGAGTCCAGTGGTGGAGCTTTACACCACTCCAGAGTCCAGTGGTGCAGTTTTACACCACTCACGAGTCCAGTGGTGGAGCTTTACACCACTCCAGAGTCTAGTGGTGGAGCTTTACACCACTCCAGAGTCTAGTGGTGGAGCTTTACACCACTCCAGAGTCTAGTGGTGGAGCTTTACACCACTCACGAGTCCAGTGGTGGAGCTTTACACCACTCCAGAGTCTAGTGGTGGAGCTTTACACCACTCCAGAGTCTAGTGGTGGAGCTTTACACCACTCCAGAGTCCAGTGGTGGAGCTTTACACCACTCACGAGTCCAGTGGTGGAGCTTTACACCACTCCAGAGTCTAGTGGTGGAGCTTTACACCACTCCAGAGTCCAGTGGTGGAGCTTTACACCACTCCAGAGTCTAGTGGTGGAGCTTTACACCACTCCAGAGTCTAGTGGTGGAGCTTTACACCACTCCAGAGTCCAGTGGTGGAGCTTTACACCACTCACGAGTCCAGTGGTGGAGCTTTACACCACTCCAGAGTCTAGTGGTGGAGCTTTACACCACTCCAGAGTCCAGTGGTGGAGCTTTACACCACTCCAGAGTCCAATGGTGGAGCTTTAGACCATTCCAGAGTCCAGTGGAAGAGCTTTACACCATTCCAGATTTCAGTGGTGGAGATTTACACCACTCCAGAGTCCAGTGGTGGAGCTTTACACCACTCCAGAGTCCAGTGGTGGAGCTTTACACCATTCCAGAGTTCAGTGGTGGAGAATTACACCACTCCAGGGTCCAGTGGTGGAGCATTACACCACTCTAGAGACCAGTGGTGGAGCTTTACACCACTCCAGCTTGTGTGCAGCTGCTCAGTCTTGGAGAGCCATTTCCTGTAGCTCCTGGCACCCAGTTCTTTATGTTCCTTCCAGAGGCAGGATGGAATTGGTTAATCATCAATAAAACAGAGGATCTGCTGCTTCGTGGCCGAACTACAGTTGCTCCAAGATGCTTTTTTACAAAGACAGCACTTACAGTTGTCCAGGGCGGCTCTAGCAAGGCAGATATCAGAAATGTTGCATACTGACTTCCTGTAGCGTCCAATAGCACAGCCAAGTCTACAGTCACTGAGCTTATGCGTGATCTGAATGGTGTATTGCAAGTTATTTTTAAAACCATAGACCCGCCTCGTTCTCTAGTGAGCCGAATTGCCATACTAAGAACTGAGCAGGTTTTTAAGCACCGTGGATGCTTCAGGAAATGCAAATCTAGTTCATTTCAATTTAATTTATTAATTTGTTTTATATCAGCTCTGGCTCGGGCCTAACAGCAGCTTAACTGCGACGAAATCCCAGAAATGAAAGGCCTGAGAGTTTAAGCTGAGACCTTAATCTTTAGCTTTTAATCCAACTTTAGTGACTTTTACTCTGCATCGCTGGTGGTCACCCAACCCTGGACATGCAGAAGTGGAGACTTTAAAGAGCCCATATAACAAAAAGCTGCACTTTCAAAATGTACTATACACACATATATATATACACCAATCAGCCATAACATCAAACCCACCTCCTTTTATCTCCACTCACTGTCCACTGTATCAGCTCCACTGACCATACAGGAGCTCCACTCACTGTCCACTGTATCAGCTCCACTGACCATACAGGAGCTCCACTCACTGACCACTGTATCAGCTCCACTGACCATACAGGACCTCCACTCACTGTCCACTGTATCAGCTCCACTGACCATACAGGACCTCCACTCACTGTCCACTGTATCAGCTCCTCTGACCATACAGGACCTCCACTCACTGTCCACTGTATCAGCTCCACTGACCATACAGGAGCTCCACTTACAGACTGTAGTTCATCTGATTCTCTGTATACTTTATTACTCTGTTCTTTAATGATCAGGACCCCCAGGACACTGCCGTGTGTTAGCGTGTGTTGCGCTGGTGTGAGTGGATCAGACACAGCAGTGTCCAGTCACTGTCCACTCTATTAGACACTCCTACTACTTGCTGGTCCACCTTGTAGATGTAAAGTCAGAGACAGTAGCTCATCTGCTGCTGCACAGTTTGTGTTCCTCTAGTCCTTCATCAGTGGACACAGGACGCTGTCCACAGGACACTGCTGTCTGGATACTTTTGGTTGGTGGACGATTCTCAGTCCAGCAGTGACACTGAGGTGTTTAAACACTCCAGCAGCAGCACTGCTGTGTCTGATCCACTCACACCAGCACAACACACACACTAACTAACACACCACCACCACCACGTCAGTGTCACTGCAGTGTTGAGAATGATCCACCTCCCTAATAGTATCTGCTCTGTGGTGGTCCTGTGGGGGTCCTGATCATTAAAGAACAGAGTAATAAAGTATACAGAGAATCAGATGAACTACAGTCTGGAAGTGGAGCTCCTGTATGGCCAGTGGAAGCACACTGGAGTGAAGGATGTGGAGAAAACAGGAAGCAAACAGTTTATCCACAGATTTCTTCTGATGTTTAGGTCGGCAGGGTCAAGGTGGTCTGTGAGAACCACAGCAAAACCTTCATCTTAACCCTCTTACAGTAGTCCATGTGTATTTTGAGGTGTGTTTAGGATCATTATCCTCTTTTTATCTCCAGCTTTTTTACAGACGCTGGTATTTCACTAAATCTATTCTTCTCTCTACCAGTGAGATGTTCTCCAGGCCACGCCCATGGCTTGTTTGCAAACAGCCGATGCTGAATTGTATGGTCAGGAAGCAGGATTTCTTTTGGTGACTCTTCCGTCAAGGTCATATTAGTAGTAAATCAGAGCACCACCATCTCCAGAGCCTGCCAAGCCCTCCGATAGGCCCGCCACAGTCAAGCAGGAGGTGGATGATGTGCAAGAAACCATTCAACACTCTGCTGTTCCTGACTGTCAGTGGACAGACAGACTGTTGCGGCGTTCCAGAGATCTGCAGAAGTTTTTGTCCCCCGAGGTTTTCAGCCCCGGCTTAACAGCTTGTTCCATCATGCTTTATTAAATGCAAATAATTCAATCACAACCGAGCTGATGTACTCACAGGTTGGAAAATAGTCATGAGAATACAACGGCGCCCGCAGCAGTGCGCTCCCACCTCGTCCCGTCAGCTTCACATTCGTTTAACAGCTGGTTGGAATCATCACACTGCCAAATAAAGCCATGGGTCTGATGTGCTGGGCCCGCTTACATAATCCAGTGATGAAGGAGGCATTCAGGCCGTAGTCATGATTATCACTTAGCTACTGGCTAGTACGCCTAAACATACATTCACTGACCATACAGGAGCTCCACTCACAGACTGTAGTTCATCTGATTCTCTCTATACTTTATTACTCTGTTCTTTAATGATCAGACTTGTGTGTTCAAACACAGTGTCCACTCACTGTCCACTCTATTAGACACTCCTACTACTTGCTGGTCCACCTTGTAGATGTAAAGTCAGAGACAGTAGCTCATCTGCTGCTGCACAGTTTGTGTTCCTCTAGTTCTTCATCAGTGGACACAGGACGCCGCCCACAGGACACTGCTGTCTGGATAGTTTTGGTTGGTGGACGATTCTCAGTCCAGCAGTGACACTGAGGAGGTGTTCAGTCACTTCAGTGCTGAGAATGACCCACCTCCCTAATAGTATCTGCTCTGTGGTGGTCCTGTGGGGGTCCTGATCATTAAAGAACAGAGTAATAAAGTATACTTTATTATCAACTTTTAAATATCAACGTGTGTATATATATATATATATATATATTTATATATATATATATATATATATATATATATATATATATATATATATATATATACTATCTTATGTATTTATTAATATGCCACGACATCTTTCTCTTTTCCACCTCTCTCTCTCTCTCTCTCTCTCTCTCTCTCTCTCTCTCTCTCTCTCTCTCTCTCTCTCTGTGAGGGTCATGGTTGAGGGTGGTTAATTGGACTCTTGCTTGTCCACGCCGAATGGAAATATCATGCTGTTCTTCAGGCATTAACACATAGCAGACAGAGAGAGAACAATCTGAGAGACGGTTACAACCGGGGTGAATCCTCAACTTCAGAAACCCCCCCGACCCCCCCAAACACACACACACACACACATACACACACACACACACACACTTACTTACTCGGTCTCTGTTCTGGAAATGTCACTCCGCTAAATGCCACTGGAGTTTTTGTCCGTGAGAAAGAGGTGCAGAGATTCAAATGCTTTCAGCGCGACAGTAACATCCTCTTAACACTACCATCTGTACAAGTCAGTTTATATACAATACCTACATTTAGAGTTATACACTCAACCTAATGAGAAACTGTAACTCGGTTTATATACAATACCTACATTTAGAGTTATACCCGCAACCTAATGAGAAACTGTAACTCGGTTTATATACAATACCTACATTTAGAATTATACACTCAACCTAATGAGAAACTGTAACTCAGTTTATATACAATACCTACATTTAGAGTTATACATTCAACATAATGAGAAATTGTAACTCAGTTTATATACAATACCTACATTTAGAGTTATACATTCAACCTAATGAGAAACTGTAACTCAGTTTATATACAATACCTACATTTAGAGTTATACATTCAACCTAATGAGAAACTGTATCTCAGTTTATATACAATACCTACATTTAGAGTTATACACTCAACCTAATGAGAAACTGTAACTCGGTTTATATACAATATCTACATTTAGTTATACATTCAACCTAATGAGAAACTGTAACTCAGTTTATATACAATACCTACGTTTAGAGTTATACACTCAACCTAATGAGAAACTGTAACTCAGTTTATATACAATACCTACGTTTAGAGTTATACACTCAACCTAATGAGAAAGTGTAACTCGGTTTATATACAATACCTACGTTTAGAGTTATACACTCAACCTAATGAGAAACTGTAACTCAGTTTATATACAATACCTACGTTTAGAGTTATACACTCAACCTAATGAGAAAGTGTAACTCGGTTTATATACAATACCTACGTTTAGAGTTATACACTCAACCTAATGAGAAACTGTAACTCGGTTTATATACAATACCTACGTTTAGAGTTATACACTCAACCTAATGAGAGACTGTAACTCGGTTTATATACAATTGCTACATTTAGAGTTATACATTCAACCTAATGAGAAACTGTAACTCAGTTTATATACAATACCTACATTTACAGTTATATAATCAGCCTCTATGAACTGCAGACCTGGATACTCAGGAATGTCTAAATACGTCTGTTTGTTTCACCGTCTGCAGAAAATTATTATTGATTTTTTTTTTTTGACACGACTGTAATGTTTGTCAAATTATTTGTGCTTTGGCTGCAGTAATTCACTCTGATTCCACTGAATAACAGTCATGCTGTCTGTGCAACTTACACACACACACACACACACACACACACACACACACACACAGGCAGGCACTGAAGGGCGTGTGTGTTTGTGCGTGGGTTAAAAACTGAAAAAAGGAAAAAGGCTGCAGGAATAAAAGGGCAAACCTGGCATCAAACCCAGCTGGCTGTCAAACTCTCACACGCGCGCAAATATCAGACTGTCAATCGCCGTTTCCATGGAAACCACCCTTACTCCCTCTCTCTCAGCGTCTGATTTTTACTCCATTCCCGTCGTTCGCTCTGTCACTTTCGGGGAGTTCGGATCAGAACCGCTTGGTATGCAGTGATTAGAAGATCATGTGCACAGAGCTCGTACTCGGAGCTGCTCTGACGCAGAGATAAACACCAATCAGGCGGCGGAGAACCTGCACGGCCTGCTGGGCACGCTGAGTGAGCTGGACGACCTCGGGGACGACCTTTTATTTAATAATCATCACACTAGCAATCGTCCAATCAGGACTGTCCTCTCTGTGGTATGTAGGTAGATCCAGCTGAGCGAGCTCTCCTATTGGTCAGGACTTCAGGAGCTGGACTGAAGACCTGTCAGATTACTTACCAACAGCCCAGTTTTATAAGAGACATCTTGTGGAGGTTCTAGATAAGTTACTGATTGTGAAGTAAAGTGGTAGCGCGAGCAGTGTCTAGATAACTGACTTTTTCAGTACATGTGATACTTTAAGCAGGTTCTAGATAACTGACTTCGAATATGAGTAGTATTGTAATCAGGTTCTGGATAACTGGCTTTGAATATGAGTAGTAGTGTAAGCAGATTCTAGATAACTGACTTTGAATATAAGTAGTAGTGTAAGCAGGTTCTAGATAACTGACTTTGTATATGAGTAGTAATGTAAGCAGGTTCTGGATAACTGACTTTGAATATGAGTAGTAATGTAAGCAGGTTCTAGATAACTGACTTTGAATATGAGTAGTAGTGTAAGCAGGTTCTAGATAACTGACTTTGAATATGAGTAGCAGTGTGAGCAGGTTCTAGATAACTGACTTTGAATATGAGTAGCAGTGTGAGCAGGTTCTAGGTAACTGGCTTTGAGTGCAGGTGATACTGTATGCAGCTGCTAGTTAACTAAAGGTAAATATGAGTAGTAGTGTAAGCAGGTTCTAGATAACTGACTTTGAATATGAGTAGCCGTGTGAGCAGGTTCTAGGTAACTGGGTTTAAATGCTGGTGGTAGTGTAAACAGGTCCTAGATTGCTGACTGTTAATTTAAGAGGTAGCGTGAGCAGGTTCTAGATAACTGGCTTTGAATGCAGGGGGTAGTGTAAGCAGTTGCTAGCTAAGAGAAAGGTAAATATGAGTAGTAGTGTAAGCAGGTTCTAGATAGCTGACTGTTAATTTAAGGGGCAGTGTGAGCATGTTCTAGATAACTGGTTATTAATCAAAATGTGGGTATCTGCAGGTTCTAGATAACTGATTTTGAAGGAGTGGTAGTGTAAGCAGATTCTAGTTCGGTAACGGTGAAACAATAATTAAACAATATCAAATGATGATAATAATAATAATAATAATAATAATAATAATAATAATAATATTAATAATAATACAATTAACTTTAAAAATAAGATATAAGAAATTTAATTTTCATAATAAAATATTAATTAAAGTATAATCCAAGACTGTATAAACTATATTAACTCTAATGTTTCTTATTATAATATCCACTGCATTATTATTATTATTATTATTATTATTATTATTATTATTATTATTATTATTATATATTTTTTTCACTGTGTGTCAGTTTCAATGATGAATGGATTAAAACAAGTGGCTAAAAATAGCTTGTTAATTTGTGGGCAAGGTGAAGCTGTGGTGTGTTGATCATATGCTGTATTAATAACTGATTATTATTATTATTTTTTAAAATTATTATTATTATTATTATTTATTTCATTTTTTCTATATACAGTGATTAATGTATTAATGTCTGTGTGCAGGTTTGGGGATGAGAGGGGGTACGTGCTTTACCCTCAGATCGGTGACCGCTTGGACCTGGTGTGTCCGGCGTCCGCCCCGGCCGGCCCGCGCTCCACCTCCGAGTACGAGTACTACAAGCTGTACCTGGTGTCCACGCGCGAACAGGCCGACAGGTCAGTGGGAATTTTCTGAATAACAGAAATATAAATATCACTTTTCTTCATTACGATACCTAGAAAAAAAAATTCTCATAAACAACAACGAGAGGAAAGAATACGCCACCCCGCCGATTAGCATGATGCTAACTTCAGGTCTGAATCGTCTCAAACCGTGTGGAGATGTTCAGTAATCTCCACATAATTAACTCTAGGACAGATTACTGAGCGTGTCCACATGGTCTGCTGTGAGTGTGATGGTTTAGGCCTGCAGTTAGCAGCTTGCTAACTGGTGGCTGTTGGTTACATTAACGCTGTGTCCATGCTGGTGTTTGTACCTCCAGCAGCACACAGTCCGGTGGTCTGAAGACCTGTTTGAAACTAAAATCAGTTAAACTCACATAACAAGCAGCAGGTGTTGGCGGTAATGAGGGGGCGGGGCCTAAAAGTTTGGTCCCGTAATTTGACATGCGCTCCTGAATAATCGCTCAGGCCGGCTTCTCTTGCAGGTGTGAAGTGATCGGCGCTCCTAACCTGCTGCTGACCTGCGACCGGCCGAACGCGGACATGCGCTTCACCATCAAGTTCCAGGAGTTCTCGCCCAATCTCTGGGGCCACGAGTTCAAAAACCTCCACGATTACTACATCATAGGTGAGCGTGGTCTGCACGAGAGTTTGATTTTATATCTGGTGTAGACGAAGTTCTGACTTTGTAGTAAAAGCAGAGAAAACAGGAGTACACTGCACGACACAACTTATTAATGCATACAGAGAATTACATACATATAACATACAATATATCCTTACATATAGATACTATATAGGCAGTGTAGTGGTTAGTATAGTGGTGTAGTGGTTAGTATGGTGGTGTAGTGGTTAGTATGGTGGTGTAGTGGTTAGTATAGTGGTGTAGTGGTTAGTACGGTGGTGTAGTGGTTAGTATAGTGGTGTAGTGGTTAGTACGGTGGTGTAGTGGTTAGTATAGTGGTGTAGTGGTTAGTAAGGTGGTGTAGTGTTTAGTACGGTGGTGTAGTGGTTAGTATGGTGGTGTAGTGGTTAGTATGGTGGTGTAGTGGTTAGTACGGTGGTGTAGTGGTTAGTATAGTGGTGTAGTGGTTAGTAAGGTGGTGTAGTGTTTAGTACGGTGGTGTAGTGGTTAGTAAGGTGGTGTAGTGGTTAGTATGGTCGTGTAGTGGTTAGTATGGTGTTTAGTGGTCAGTATGGTGTGTAGTGGTCAGTATTGTGTGTAGTGGTTAGTATGGTGGTGTAGTGGTTAGTATGGTGTGTAGTGGTTAGTACGGTGGTGTAGTGGTTAGTATGGTGGTGTAGTGATTAGTACGGTGGTGTAGTGGTTAGTATGGTGGTGTAGTGATTAGTACGGTGGTGTAGTGGTTAGTATGGTGTGTAGTGGTTAGTACGGTGGTGTAGTGGTTAGTAAGGTGGTGTAGTGGTTAGTATGGTGTGTAGTGGTTAGTACGGTGGTGTAGTGGTTAGTATGGTGTGTAGTGGTTAGTACGGTGGTGTAGTGGTTAGTAAGGTGGTGTAGTGGTTAGTATGGTGTGTAGTGGTTAGTACGGTGGTATAGTGGTTAGTATAGTGGTGTAGTGGTTAGTACGGTGGTGTAGTGGTCAGTACGGTGGTGTAGTGGTTAGTAAGGTGGTGTAGTGGTTAGTATGGTGGTGTAGTGGTTAGTATAGTGGTTGTAGTGGTTTAGTGACGGTGGTGTAAGTGGTCAGTACGGTGGTGTAGTGGTTAGTAAGGTGGTGTAGTGGTTAGTATGGTGGTGTAGTGGTTAGTACGGTGGTGTAGTGGTTAGTACGGTGGTGTAGTGGTTAGTATGGTGGTGTAGTGGTTAGTATAGTGGTGTAGTGGTTAGTACGGTGGTGTAGTGGTCAGTGCGGTGGTGTAGTGGTTAGTACGGTGGTGTAGTGGTCAGTATGGTGGTGTAGTGGTTAGTACGGTGATGTAGTGGTCAGTATGGTGGTGCAGTGGTTAGTATGGTAGTGTAGTGGTTAGTATGGTGGTGTAGTGGTTAGTATGGTGGTGTAGTGGTTAGTATGGTAGTGTAGTGGTTAGTATGGTGGTGTAGTGGTTAGTATGGTGGTGTATTGGGTTAGTATTGTGGTGTAGTGGTTAGTAAGGTGTGTAGTGTTTAGTACGGTGGTGATAGTGGTTAGTAAGGTGGTGTAGTGGTTAGTATGGTGGTGTAGTGGTTAGTATGGTAGTGTAGTGGTTAGTATGGTGGTGTAGTGGTTAGTATGGTGGTGTAGTGATTACTAATACTTCACATATACATGCATCTAATACTCAATCCTCAGTTAATACTCACTGTGTGGTGCAATATATGTAGAAGTGTTCGTCTTAGATATGTTTAATTTTGAATATTTCAAAGTTATTAGAAGTTAATTGCAGAGGAAGTGATGACTCTGCACTGTGAAGCAGATTTGTGACATTGATGATAAAGCCTTTGTGCTGGAAGGTCAGATAGATTTCTTCCAGTGAAGTTCAGGTTCAGACGACTCTCAGGTGGATTTGATCTGCTCATCAGAGGCTTCTGCATACCAGCTCGAGTGCACACCGTCATTAAAGCCCCACCAAATACTACTAAACTCTGAAATCCACGATAAAATTTCAAAGCTTCAGCTTTTCCCTCACGGTGCTGATGATGAAGATCGTAATGAAGTCGTTGTATTAAGTGAGAAGAGTGAAGGCGTTGATGAAGTATAAGCGTTTTCGCTGCTGCTGCTCTTCCAGACTCCGCTGTAGATGTTTATATAAATATATAGGTATGTGACCACATGACGCGGGGTGTGACCACGCCTGTGTGTGTATGGGTGTGTGGAGTGCCCTGCAGGCTGACAGTAAACAGGAAATCCCGTCTCACCTGTAATTAAACAGTCTGGGGTTTATGGGAGCCGCAGATGCACCAACAGTTTGTCATTACGCCGCCGTCTCCGCGCTGAATGTGTTTTTAATGTATTTTTAATGCAGTTGATAATTAGGTGTATGGACGGGAGGAATTCGGAACCCCAAGCAGTTGCTGATGCACTACCTGAACACATTAATACTCTGGAGTTGAGCCCACCAGGGCAGGTGACCTTTGCTCGGCAGTACGGCTGACCTGTGCTGCCGGTATTAGCTGTTGTAGGACTATTAGCTGAAGAGTGAGTATGAGTTACAGTGTGAGTCTTAGCCACAGTGTGTAAATATCAGCTCTTGTTGGAGTATTTCACCCACTTACTCTTCACCGAATACTCACCCTTCACTTAATACTTACCATTCAGTTAATACTTACTCTTCACCGAATACTCACCCTTCACTTAATACTTACCATTCAGTTAATACTTACTCTTCACCGAATACTCACCCTTCACTTAATACTTACCATTCAGTTAATACTTACTCTTCACCGAATACTCACCCTTCACGTAATACTTACCATTCAGTTAATACTTACTCTTCACCGAATACTCACCCTTCACTTAATACCTACCATTCAGTTAATACTTACTCTTCACCGAATACTCACCCTTCACTTAATACTTACCATTCAGTTAATACTTACTCTTCACCGAATACTCACCCTTCACGTAATACTTACCATTCAGTTAATACTTACTCTTCACCGAATACTCACCCTTCACCTAATACTTACCCTTCAGTTAATACTTACTCTTCACCGAATACTCACCCTTCACTTAATACTTACCATTCAGTTAATACTTACTCTTCACCGAATACTCACCCTTCACTTAATACTTACCATTCAGTTAATACTTACTCTTCACCAAATACTTACCATTCAGTTAATACTTACTCTTCACCGAATACTCACCCTTCACTTAATACTTACCATTCAGTTAATACTTACTCTTCACCAAATACTTACCATTCAGTTAATACTTACTCTTCACCTAATACTTACCCTTCAGTTAATACTTACTCTTCACCGAATACTCACCCTTCAGTTAATACTTACTCTTCACCAAATACTCACCCTTCACTTAATACTTACCCTTCAGTTAATACTTACTCTTCACCGAATACTCACCCTTCAGTTAATACTTACTCTTCACCGAATACTCACCCTTCACTAATAACTTACCATTCAGTTAATACTTACTCATCACCAAATACTTACCATTCAGTTAATACTTACTCTTCACCGAATACCACCACCCTTTCACCCTAATACTTACCCTTCAGTTAATACTTACTCTTCACCGAATACTCACCCTTCAGTTAATACTTACTCTTCACCGAATACTCACCCTTTAAGTTAATACTTACCATCTCAGTTAATACTTACTCTTCACCAAATACTTACATTCAGTTAATACTTACTCTTCACCGAATACTCACCCTTCACCTAATACTTACCCTTCAGTTAATACTTACTCTTCACCGAATACTCACCCTTCAGTTAATACTTACTCTTCACCGAATACTCACCCTTCACTTAATACTTACCATTCAGTTAATACTTACTCTTCACCAAATACTTACCATTCAGTTAATACTTACTCTTCACCGAATACTCACCCTTCACCTAATACTTACCCTTCAGTTAATACTTACTCTTCACCGAATACTCACCCTTCAGTTAATACTTACTCTTCACCGAATACTCACCCTTCAGTTAATACTTACTCTTCACCGAATACTTACCCTTCAGTTAATACTTACTCTTCACCTAATACTCACCCTTCAGTTAATACTTACTCTTCACCGAATACTCACCTTTCACCTAACACTTACCCTTCAGCTAAAACCTACTCTTCACCGAATACTCACCCTTCACCTAATACTTACCCTTCAGTTAATACTTACTCTTCATCGAATACTCACCCTTCACCTAATACTTACCCTTTAGTTAATACTTACTCTTCATCGAATACTCACCCTTCACCTAATACTTACTCTTCACCAAATACTCACCCTTCACCTAATACTTACCCTTCAGTTAATACTTACTCTTCACCAAATACTTACCCTTCACCTAATACTTACCCTTCAGTTAATACTAACTCTTCACCAAATACTCACCCTTCACCTAATACTTACTCTTCACCAAATACTTACCCTTTACCTAATACTTACCCTTCAGTTAATACTTACTCTTCACCAAATTCTCACCCTTTACCTAATACTTACCCTTCACCTAATACTTACTCTTCACCAAATACTCACTCTTTACCTAATACTTACCCTTCAGTTAATACTTACTCTTCACCGAATACTCACCCTTCACCTAAAACTTACCTTTCAGTTAATACTTACTCTTCACCAAATACTCACCCTTTACCTAATACTTACCTTTCAGTTAATACTTACTCTTCACCAAATACTCATCCTTTACCTAATACTTACCATTCAGTTAATACTTACTCTTCACCGAATACTCACCCTTCACCTAAAACTTACCTTTCAGTTAATACTTACTCTTCACCAAATACTCACCCTTCACCTAAAACTTACCATTCAGTTAATACTTACTCTTCACCGAATACTCGCCCTTCACCTAATACTTACTCTTCAGTTAATACTTACTCTTCACCGAATACTCGCCCTTCACCTAACACTTATCCTTCAGTTAATACTTACTCTTCATCGAATACTCACCCTTCACCTAATACTTACTCCTCACCAAATACTCACCCTTTACCTTATACTTACCTTTCAGTTAATACTTACTCTTCACCAAATACTCACCCTTCACCTAATACTTAGCCTTCAGTTAATACTTACTCTTCACCGAATACTCGCCCTTCACCTAACACTTACCCTTCAGTTAATACTTACTCTTCATTGAATACTCACCCTTCACCTAATACTTACTCTTCACCAAATACTCACCCTTCACCTAATACTTACCCTTCAGTTAATACTTACTCTTCACCAAATACTTACCCTTCACCTAATACTTACTCTTCACCAAATACTCACCCTTCACCTAATACTTACCCTTCAGTTAATACTTACTCTTCACCAAATACTTACCCTTCACCTAATACTTACTCTTTACTGAATACTCACCCTTTACCTAATACTTACCCTTCAGTTAATACTTACTCTTCACCGAATACTCACCCTTCAGTTAATACTTACTCTTCACTGAATACTCACCCTTCAACTAACACTTACCCATCAGTTAATACTTACTCTTCACCGAATACTCACCCTTCAGTTAATACTTACTCTTCACCAAATACTCACCCTTCAACTAACACTTACCCATCAGTTAATACTTACTCTTCACCAAATACTCACCCTTCAGTTGATACTTACTCTTCACCAAATACTCACTCTTCAACTAACACTTACCCATCATGTTAATACTTACTCTTCACCGAATACTCACCCTTCAGTTAATACTTACTCTTCACCGAATACTCACCCTTCACCTAACACTTACCCTTCAGCTTATACTTACTATTCACCGAATACTCACCATTTACCTAATACTTACCCTTCAGTTAATACTTACTCTTCACCGAATACTCACCCTTCAGTTAATACTTACTCTTCACCGAATACTCACTCTTTAGTTAATACTTACTCTTCACCGAATACTCACCCTTCAACTAACACTTACCCTTCAGTTAATACTTACTCTTCACCGAATACTCACCCTTCAGTTAATACTTACTCTTCACCGAATACTCACCCTTCACCTAACACTTACCCTTCAGCTAATACTTACTCTTCACTGAATACTCACCCTTCAGTTAATACTTACTCTTCAGTTAATACTTACTCTTCACCAAATACTCACCCTTCACCTAATACTTACCTTTCAGTTAATACTCTTCACCTAACACTTACCCTTCACCGAATCTAATACTGCATCTAATACTCAGCTTTTAGCTAATACTAGCTGCACAACTAATACTTGCACACTGCAGCTATTAGTCACCCTTTAGCTAACAGTCACATAACAGCTAATACTCATGCCACTCCTCGTCACTGTTAGCTGTTCTATCGGCTGGTGTAACAGAATAACCAGGTTTATTGAGCTCTAGTGAAGCTGAGCTGCCGGAGAAGATGTGGTGGAGCTTCGTATGTGTTGGAGGAGCCACCTGCACGTCCTCACTCCTCCAGCTTGGTAGCATCGTGAGACAAATTGTAGAGGTCTACTGTTTATATGACATCTAATGCTAAACTGAAGGACCCCTTGCTGAAGAGGAATTCCCTGTTGAGGGGGATTTTCTTTGTTTTTTCTTAGTCGGAGGTCGGAAATTCCGGATCCAGTGGGACGCGGCTCTGCGGCTAACGCTTGTGCTGCGGAATTGTATTTATGCCTTCGGTACACGGAAGAGATGGATTGAATGGGATAGGTTGTGTGAGTGTGTGTGGGCAGGGTTGTGTGTGTATGGGGAGAGCTTGTGTGTGTGTGTGTGTGTGTGTGTGTGTGTTTCTTCCTCGGGGAAATCATTTTTAATTAACCTATTGTGGCATTTGGTAATTTATACAATATGCCAGTAATGAGCTGGAGCAGAGAAAGAGAGACAGAAGGAAAGGAGGGAGAGAGGGAGGGAAAGGTGTATGTGGTGTTTAAGCAGAGGCTGGAGGCTCCTAATTGGCTGTAATGGGCTGGTAGAGGCTGAAGGGCACTGTGGAGGTGGCACAGCCTGCAGGGGGCTGAGTATCTGACCGCTTGCTGACCGCTTGCCTTCGAGAGTTACTCGGCTCCGCAAACACAGCCGTCCACGTCTGGAAAACAATAATGTCCATATCACTGTCAGCACTGTAGAGCCCCGACGAGCTCGGCCACGCCATCCTAGCTACCACATATGACAAAGCCTGGTGGTTTGTGTGTGTGGTGTATGGAGGGGAATTCCACCAACCTTTCTAAAATTCTGCCAATTTAACCATAGAAATGTAATTCAGCCAGTGGTTTGGTGCGAAATGGCTCAGAGGGTGTTTACAGTGGTGGTGATGGGAACCAGGGGGCACCACGTCTACACAGACATTGGATTTCCTTTCAAAGCCACCTACACGTGTCTTCTGAGTTTATATGGATATTGATCTGAAAATAATCCGTTTTCTTTGGGGACTATTTTATCTCACAGCGTCCTGCTTATTATGTATCCCTCCACCATGGATGGAGCTCGAGATCAAGACTGTTATTAAACAATGTCTCGGGTGTCACGCAGTGTGTTCATATCCATTTTATGCAATCATTTTCTCGGAGGGAGCTTATATACCTGGACGTCTGCTTCATTTCGCCACCGCTGTGAGCAATTCTGACTCGCCGCTGTCACACTGGACTGTCGTCTCCTGTATAGAGCAGATATCTTGGGTGGCCGAGATGTGATTTTGGTAGGAAAGTATGATTCGGTGAACAGTTAGCTGTTTGTGTGCGTGACAAAGCAAAATCATGTTGGCTCTATTTAGCAGCTCCTGTGTTTAGTTTTTTTCTTCAGACAGAAGATAACATAGCTCCAACTCTAGTTTTGTGTTGGCTCATGTATCCAAGGCTTGGGAAGAAATTCAGCGTTACCAGGAGCCAAGGCAGTAAACACAGTGTATTCAGATATGCTCACACTGCCCCCCAGGACACTGATCTGATATAAAAATGATATATACAAATATTCCACACACTAGCTTTGTGTAATGTGGGGATCTGTCATTGTTGGCATCAGATGTTGAAACTTACTGCTTACTGTAGCACTGTACCAGCACTTCACCGCACCACCATACCAGATCTTTACTTCACCATACCACCATACCAGCACTTCCCTTTACCGTACCACCATACCAGCACTTTACCATACCACCATACCAGCTCTTCACTTTACCGTACCACCATACCAGCACTTCCCTTTACCGTACCACCATACCAGCACTTCCCTTTACCGTACCACCATACCAGCTCTTTACTTTACCGTACCACCATACCAGCTCTTTACCATACCACCATACCAGCTCTTTACTTCACCATACCACCATACCAGCTCTTCACTTTACCGTACCACCATACCAGCACTTCCCTTTACCGTACCACCATACCAGCACTTCCCTTTACCGTACCACCATACCAGCTCTTTACTTTACCGTACCACCATACCAGCTCTTTACCATACCACCATACCAGCTCTTTACTTCACCATACCACCATACCAGCTCTTCACTTTACCGTACCACCATACCAGCACTTCCCTTTACCGTACCACCATACCAGCACTTAACCACCATACAGCACTTAACTTTACCAGACCACCATACCAGCACTTCACTTTACCATCATACCAGCACTTCACTTCACCATAACAGCACACCAGCACTTCACTTTACCGTACCAGCATCTCACCATCCTACCATATCAGCACTTCACCATACCACCATATCAGCACTTCACTTTACCATAACAGCACACCAGCACTTCACTTTACCGTACCATCATACCAGCACTTCAGAATACCAACATACCAGCACTTCACTTCACCGTACCATCATACCAGCACTTCAGAATACCAACATACCAGCACTTCACTTCACCGTACCATCATACCAGCACTTCAGAATACCAACATACCAGCACTTCACTTCACCGTACCATCATACCAGCACTTCACCATACCAACATACCAGCACCTACCATACCAACATACCAGCACTTCACAGTACCATACCAACATACCAGCAGTGAAGGGAAGTACTGATATGGTGGTACCAGGAAGTAAAGTGCTGGTGTGCTGTTATGGTTAAGTGAAGCGCTGGTATGGCGGTACAGTAAAGTGAAGCACTGGTATGGTGGTATGGTGAAATGCTAGTATGGTATGAAGTGCTGGTATGGTGATACGGTGAAGTGCTAGTATGGCGATACAGTAAAGTGAAGCACTGGTATGGTGGTATGGTGAAATGCTAGTATGGTATGAAGTGCTGGTATGGCGATACAGTAAAGTGAAGCACTGGTATGGTGGTATGGTGAAATGCTAATATGGTATGAAGTGCTGGTATGGTGGTACAGTAAAGTGTTGGTATGGTGAAGTGAATTGCTGCTTTGGTGGTACGGTGAAGTGCTGATATGGTGGTATGGTAAAGTACTGGTATGTTGGTAAAGTGATGTGCTGATATGGCAGTATGGTGGTACGGTCAAGTGCTGGTATGGTGATACGGTGAAGTGCTAGTATGGCGGTACAGTAAAGTGAAGCACTGGTATGGTGGTATGGTGAAATGCTAGTATGGTATGAAGTGCTGGTATGGTGGGACAGTAAAGTGTTGGTATGGTGAAGTGAATTGCTGCTTTGGTGGTACGGTGAAGTGCTGATATGGTGGTATGGTAAAGTACTGGTATGGTGGTATGGTAAAGTACTGGTATGTTGGTAAAGTGATGTGCTGATATGGCGGTATGGTGGTACGGTAAAGTGCTGGTATGGTGATACGGTGAAGTGCTGATATGGTGGTAAGGTGAAAGTGCTTCACATCACTGTTCCACCACAGCGCTACCACCATACCAGCACTTCACTGTATCGGACGACTGTATTGTTATTTTTACTTTTGTCGTTTAGCTGTTTGTGGTTAGCTTGCTAACTGCTATATTAACCACCAACCGCGACAGATATCAGACCTTTGGCAGGAATGTTAATACGACTTTTGTGGTTGTGCTATTTATGGTAGGCAAGTTATTGAGCTCGCTAAGTGCTGTGTTAGCTCCCTAGCACACTAGTGTGCGGTAATCTAGACTTTCTTGGTAATGTGTATATCCTGGTGTTCACGTGTTGTGTTGCTACTGTATCTACCATATCAGGGATAATATTAGCTTCAGGCGTGCAGTTCGCACTGTTTGGTTAGCTGTGAGCTTTCATGTTAGCTGCATTAGCCTTGCGGCGGGCCGGTGGGGGCAGGGGGGGGCGGCTCTGTAAATTCCAGTTTTAGCCTCTTCGAGCTCGTGTTTGTGTTCCGCCGCTCATGTTTTTAGGTGTGTGTGGCGGTGTTTGCGAGCTCCGCTCCAGACTGATCCGTTCGGGGAAAGCGCAAACGCTCCAAGCTTTTTGGATGAAACTTTGATCTCGGAGCGCCGAGAGAGTTCCCAGCGGAGCGTTTTAGCCTAGCATTCAAGCCCGGGCTAAAAACAACCACGCCGCACATACACCAGTCAATCGCTCACCACCGGGGGGAGAAGCGGCCGCTTCAGCGCGCTGGCTTGTGTACGCGGCCGGTGATCTAGCGATGGCAGGCGTTTCAGGCGCTTCCTCTTCTTTGTGGGCGCGCGAGGCTGGATAAGTGCTGTTGTAGAGCCTCGTTAATTATTGAGGAGCACTTGTTGGTTTATTTATCAAGGTTAACCTGAAATAACAGGAGAGATGAACTGTGCACGGATGTGCTGCATTAGTGGACTTCTGTCCTCTGAGTGTTTGGAGAAGGCAGGTCAAAGTCCAAAGTGAGTCAAGCAGTGAAATCAAGCACAACCATGAACGCACGAGCTACAGAACAAACAGCCTAGTGAAAAACTGTAGCACGCTTGTGTTTGATGTTGTGAATTCAGTGTTTCCTTAACATAAAAATAAGCCAGGCATCCCAAACGGCCAAACTGACTAAGTGGTTAGATGGTATACAGACCTGGGGCTGTGTATTGGTTAGGGCTGGGTTTCGCCACTGATTTCCCGGATCGATTCGATTCACAAGGTCCCAATTCAATTCGATTTCCAACTCGATTTAATTCAATTCAATATCGATCCATTTAGGGATATTTCAGTTACAATAATATGTTTAAAAAAAGTTTAAATATATGAGAAGAGATTTTCAGAGAACTAATGTGGTAAACGTACAAGGAACACTCCACCTACCATTACTAAAAACATTAGTGTGTATATGTTTATATACCGTCCTGCTTTCTGAATCCAAACTGTAGCCAGACAGTTCTGGGGCGCCTTCACTTGTGCTCCAGCCATGCTTAACTGATGTGCGCCCCCAGCCAGATCTCGTTGCGGGGGGGCTGGAATGCTAATTTTATAGATCGATCTCGGGTTCATATGAATCGATATCGGATTATTCAAATGAAGATCGATTTGAATCGAAAAATCGATTTTTTAAACACACCCCTAGTATTGGTAAGAACCTGGCGATACAATATGTATCGTGATACAGCGATCATAACTCAGTATATATCGATATACTGCGATGTTGGAAGTAATGTCTAGTTCACAAGTTCACGCTACATGACGTTAGCCAACAAAAACCTCTGCTCGGAGGGAATCGGTGCTCGCTCAGTCGTGTAGCGCGAACCGCTAAGAGATGCTCGACGAGCCATGGCCGAGTGGTCACCGACTAATCACAGACACCCAGCAAACGTCTAGCATGTTTAATATCTAGGCCAGTCGGCGACTGTGAGTCAACAGCAGCATCTAGCTACAGCCAATGGGATTGCATAGGAAGAGAACCATGTCACTGTTGTGTAAGAAAATATTGAAAATATCAAATATCGGGATATTATGTTTAGTGATACTGTATCGATTCTCAAAAACACAGTATCGATACACAGATTCCTGGCAGACAGTGAATCATTGTGTGTTGTGTTTAAACCTCTGACCACTAGATGGCAATACTGTAATCAATTTTTTTTTAGCTCCACTCCAACATTAACAAGCAGCACAAGGACGCAATGCTATTGTAAGCATTGATAAACCTGTTCATACAGTGGTGTGTTTTAATAGTAGGATTTAAAAAATCGCAATATATCATTTTACTTGCTGTATCACAATATATCGTGATATATTGAATCGTGACTGTATCACGATACTATTGTATCACCAGGTTCTTGCCAATACACAGCCCTGATCGTTATATATCAATATTTTCTTATACCCGTTTTGCCCCTGAAAACCAAGTATCTCTATTTTGGTCGATTTTAATTTTTCTGCATCATTCGAACTCAACAGCTACCGTTTACATTGTGTGCAGACTCCGTGATGAATGGACCAATAGAAATGGTCCAAAGTGGCTTGAAAAGAATTCCGGTTCCATTGACGTACACTGAAAGTAAAGACTTCAGTACTCGTTTATTACTCATTATTAGAGATGACTGATCAGTGTTTTTGAGACTGATTCCGATTGCCGATCACCTTTCAATGTGATTGGCCGATAGCCGGGCTATATGCCACGGCAGGGCTACATGTAGTTATTAGCGCAAGCAAGTCATGAAACATGATCTAAACTGGTTTATTACCATTTTTAACGAGCTCATATGAAACAGTATAATATTTTTAACTAAATTATCAGTAAATAAACAAAGTACATCAAACAAATATCCCCAATACTGTAATCATTACATTTAAACCCTTAATTAAAAATGAAAAAAAGCTAATTAAATAAATACAGTTTAAACTGCAGCCATTAAACGCAGACTCTGTTATTTTAAACTAAATCTGTAATCATTAAATGTAGAATATTGAATTGTTGCTGCTGTTCTGTTCGTACCGGTCAGATCTGGTCTGTACTGGTTTCCGGGTTATTTGTTTTGTTCTAGCTCTGCTGTTTACTGATACTCACTGTATTCAGTTGTGTGGTGTCGTATCAGATTAATAGAGTTAAATATCTTTGTATTGGTTTCCACGAGAGACGCTGATTTTACTAATTTTAAAAACGTCCTGGATGAGTCTGAGTCACATACGCTAAAACACTGCCAGACGGACGACTTGCTTTCTATTAGCGCATGCTTTTCCTACGACGCCGCTGCTTCAGTCAGTCTCCAGAAAATAAAAGGGTATGTATTTCCACCTAGTGGTTAAGATAGGAATTGCAGGAAGCTGGCTGGAGTGGGTTTCACGGAGGTCTCCTCTTCCTGGATGAAGCGCTAGCTGGAAATACAGAAATTAGGCTCATTTGTTTAACGCCATCGATCAGCTCTCGGGATCGGCTAAATTGGAGAAATATACCGATACCGATACATAACCAATCGATCCTTCCATCTCTACTCATTATGATATGTACTAACGTTTTTCAGCCCAGATCAAATTCTCAGTCTGTTTTCAAACCGAGCTCAGTTCCTAAGTACGCAGGTCCCAGTGTTAGTGTGTATGGCTTTTAGTCTTCAGGAGTTGTGTTACGAGTTCGCTCAGTGTAAAACGCTCTGTTAGAGCTCCTGTGTCTTTAAGCCCCGCCTCCCAATGAGCTCCAGCTAGACTGGAGCAGAGCGGTCAGTGTTTACAGGTTTAGCCCACCAACATTTATTGCCAGCCCACCCTAAATCACCACTCAAATGCTTTTAATATTGAAGCCTTATTAATAAATAAACCACAGCCACAAATAAATCACTCACTGTTTTGTATGGTTACTGTATTACTGATGCTACTCAGTCTATTCATTATTCAGGAGATACACCCATATACACTGCCTGGCCAAAAGTATGTGGACACTTGACCATTACACCTCTATGAGCCTGCTAGACGTCCTGTAGATGTTGATTTGAAGCCGGGAGGCCTTTCCACAAGATTTTGGAGTGTGTTGTTGGGAATTTGTGTCCATTTCATAGCAGGTAGGACTTTGGACGAGAAGGCCTGGCTCACAAATCATCCCACACTCACTGTCCACTCTATTGGACACTCCTACTACTTGCTGGTCCACCTTGTAGATGTAAAGTCAGAGACAGTAGCTCATCCGCTGCTGCACAAAGTAGTATTTTTCACCTTCTATGTGAAAGGCTCTGTTAGAGCTCCTGTGTCCTTAAGCCCCGCCTCCTGATGAGCCCAGTGTGCTCTGATTGGTCAGCTCGCCCACTCTGCCGCAAGCTAGACTGGAGCAGAGTGGTCAGTGTTTACTGGTTTAGCTCTCTGGGTGTGGTTTCAGAGCGTGCCAAGCTTGCGGGTAGGCGGGGAATAAGGACTATGTTGCGTGATGATGTCACCTTGTTACAGAGAAAGGGGCTGGAAATCCAGTAAGGCAGCTCCTGTGGGAGAGAGTTTCTCCTGCTGGCGGGAGCGCTGCACTCCGCTGTCCACGGCGGGTCCGCGTGATATCGAGTGCTCTGTATAGTGAGTCGGTTGTGTGATGGCTGTGAGTAACGCAAAGTGACACGTCGCCTCCCAAACTGGGTCAACAATCGGAGCCCACAGTACAGTGGGTGCATGTGTGTGTGTGTGTGTGTGTGCGAGTCTGTGTTTATGTGTGCGTCTGTCTGAGTGTGCGGCTGTGTTCGGCTGTGTTCTCCTGCTGCATGTGTCTGTCGGCTGGTCTGATCTCAGCGACTCGTGTGCTCTACATCTTTCTCTCTTATGAAAGGTCATGCTGTTAGACTCAGACTAATTGGATAGAGAAGGTTTTACACAGTGATTCATTAACCTTCTGGCTCCGACAGCTGCTCCTACAGCCAAACACACACACACTCACACTCACACACACACACACACACACACCTCTCAAAGCTGATAAATCGTCGTAAAGGTTAAATCTCACAGGCTCGATAACCTCCACTAGGTTTACACTCACATACACACTTACAGGGTCGCGCTGGTCAGCAGGAAATATGCTGTCTATATCTATATCTGTCATAAACATGCTCTCCGCACTGCTGCTGTGGTCTGTGGAGCAGTGGTGGGCCCGGTGGGTCTAAGCCCACCAACATTTGTTAACAGCCCACCCTAAATGACTTATTAATAAATAAACCACAGCCACAAATAAATCACTCACTGTTTTGTATGATGACTGTATTACTGATTCTATTCAGTCTATTCATTATTCAGCCCATACACTGCCTGGCCAAAAGTATGTGGACACCTAACCGTTACATCTCTGTGAGCCTGCTAGACGTCCAAATCACAAATCATCCCACAGGTGGGGTTGAGGTCAGAGGACAGTGTGTCCACTCACTGTCCACTCTATTAGACACTCCTACTACTTGCTGGTCCACCTTGTAGATGTAAAGTCAGAGACAGTAGCTCATCTGCTGCTGCACAGTTTATGTTCCTCTAGTTCTTCATCAGTGGACACAGGACGCCGCCCACAGGACACTGCTGTCTGGATAGTTTTGGTTGGTGGACCATTCTCAGTCCAGCTGTGACGCTTAGGTGTTTACACACTCCAGCAGCAGCAGCAATGCTGTGTCTGATCCACTCACACCAGCACAACACACTAGCACTAACACACCACCACCACCACGTCAGTGTCACTGCAGTGCTGAGAATGACCCACCACCCTAATATCTGCTCTGTGGGGGTCCTGTGGGGGTCCTGATCATTAAAGAACAGAGTAATAAAGTATACAGAGAATCAGATGAACTACAGTCTGTGAGTGGAGCTCCTGTATGGTCAGTGGAGCTCATACAGTGGACAGTGAGTGGAGGTCCTGTATGGTCAGTGGAGCTGATACAGTGGACAGTGAGTGGAGGTCCTGTATGGTCAGTGGAGCTGATACAGTGGACAGTGAGTGGAGCTCCTGTATGGTCAGTGGAGCTGATACAGTGGACAGTGAGTGTAGCTCCTGTAAGGTCAGTGGAGCTGATACAGTGGACAGTGAGTGGAGATAATGTATGGTCAGTGGAGCTGATACAGTGGACAGGTGAGTGGAGGTCCTGTATGGTCAGTGGAGCTGATACAGTGGACAGTGAGTAGAGGTCCTGTATGGTCAGTGGAGCTGATACAGTGGACAGTGAGTGGAGCTCCTGTATGGTCAGTGGAGCTGATACAGTGGACAGTGAGTGTAGCTCCTGTAAGGTCAGTGGAGCTGATACAGTGGACAGTGAGTGTAGCTCCTGGTAATGGTCAGTGGGAGCTGGATACAGTGGACAGTGAGTGGAGGTCATGTATGGTCAGTGGAGCTGATACAGTGGACAGTGGTGGAGGTCCTGTATGGTCAGTGGAGCTGATACAGTGGACAGTGAGTGGAGGTCCTGTATGGTCAGTGGGCTTATACTAGTGGACAGTGAGTGAGCTCCTGTATGGTCAGTGAAGCTGATACAGTGGACAGTGAGTGTAGTCCTGTATGGTCAGTGAGCTGATACAGTGGACAGTGAGTGGAGGTCCTGTATGGTCAGTGGAGCTGATACAGTGGACAGTGAGTGGAGGTCCTGTATGGTCAGTGGAGCGATACAGTGGACAGTGAGTGGAGGTCCTTGTATGGTCAGTGGAAGCTGATACAGTGGACAGTGAGTGGAGCTCCTGTATGGTCAGTGGAGCTGTTACAGTGGACAGTGAGTGGATGGTCCGTATGGTCAGTGGAGCTGATACAGTGGACAGTGAGTGGAGGTCCTGTATGGTCAGTGGAGCTGTTACAGTGGACAGTGAGTGAGCTCCTGTATGGTCAGTGGAGCTGAACAGTGGACAGTGAGTGGAGGTTCCTGTATGGTCAGTGGAGCTGATACAGTGGACAGTGAGTGGAGGTTCCTGTTTGGTCAGTGGAGCTGATACAGTGGACAGTGAGTGGAGGTCCTTTATGGTCAGTGGATGCATGATACAGTGTCAGTGAGTGGAGGTCCTGTATGGTCAGGTGGATGCTGATACAGAGGCACAGTGAGTGGAGGATCCTGTATGGTCAGTGGAGCTGATACAGTGGGGACAGAGAGTGGAGGTCCCCTCTATTGGTCAGTGGAGCTGATACAGTGGACAGTGAGTGTAGTCCTGTATGTCAGTGGAGCTGATACAGTGGACAGTGAGTGGAGGTCCTGTATGGTCAGTGGAGATGATACAGTGGACAGTGAGTATAGGTCCTGTATGGTCAGTGGAGCTGATACAGTGGACAGTGAGTGGAGGTCCTGTATGGTCAGTGGAGCTGATACAGTGGACAGTGAGTATAGGTCCTGTATGGTCAGTGGAGCTGATACAGTGGACAGTGAGCGGAGGTCCTGTATGGTCAGTGGAGCTGATACAGTGGACAGTGAGTGGAGGTCCTGTATGGTCAGTGGAGCTGATACAGTGAACAGTGAGTGGAGGTCCTGTATGGTCAGTGGAGCTGATACAGTGGACAGTGAGTGGAGGTCCTGTATGGTCAGTGGAGCTGATACAGTGGACAGTGAGTGGAGGTCCTGTATGGTCAGTGGAGCTGATACAGTGGTCAGTGAGTGGAGGTCCTGTATGGTCAGTGGAGCTGATACAGTGGACAGTGAGTGGAGGTCCTGTATGGTCAGTGGAGCTGATACAGTGGTCAGTGAGTGGAGGTCCTGTATGGTCAGTGGAGCTGATACAGTGGGTATATATATATATTTACATTGTTAACATGTTTCATTACATTCCTCTTTCTAATGTGACTGTAATGCACACACACACACACACACACACACACACACACACACACACACACACACACACACTCGTGTGCAGACACATTCCACACAGTGAATAAAGAGTCTTTTGACAGACAGACGTGTGAGCTGAGAGAGAGATTAGTGTGTGTGGAGTGGGGGGCGGAGTGGAGTGGGGGATTTCTCCTCACCAGCTGTTCTTTAGTGATGGAGCGAGGGATATTGAGAGAGAGAGGGAGAGAGGGATGGTGTTGAAAAGCAGGAGATGGACTAAAGGAGTATAAAGGGAGCGTCAGTGGGGCTGAGTTGACTCCGCGGCTGGACGATACATCAAAAACAGCCTCACGATATTTAAAGATATGATGTGTATCCTGATTTCATCCAACATGGAAGAGGACAGGATGTGATTTACACATAGGGGGCGCTATTATCCATCTCCTCCACTCTTTTATTCACCTCCATCTCCTCCACTCTTTTATTCACCTCCATCTCCTTCACTCTGTTCTTCACCTCCATCTCCTCCACTCTTTTATTCACCTCCATCTCCTTCACTCTATTCTTCACCTCCATCTCCTCCACTCTGTTTCTCACGCACTGCCTCCATCTCCTCCACTCTTTTATTCACCTCCATCTCCTCCACTCTTTTATTCACCTCCATCTCCTCCACTCTGCTCTTCACCTCCATCTCCTCCACTCTGTTCTTCATGCACTGCCTCCATCTCCTTCACTCTGTTCTTAATGCACTGCCTCCATCTCCTCCACTCTGTTCCACAACTCCATCTCCTCCACTCTGTTCTTTACCTCCATCTCCTCCACTCTGTTCTTCACCTCCATCTCTTCCACTCTGTTCTTCACGCACTCCTTCCATCTCCTCCACTCTGTTCTTCACGCACTCCCTCCATCTCCTCCACTCTGTTCCTCACACACCGCCTCCATCTCCTCCACTTTGTTCTTCACGCACTGCCTTCATCTCCTCCACTCTGCTCTATACCTCCATCTCCTCCACTCTGTTCTTCATGCACTGCCTCCATCTCCTCCACTCTGTTCTTTACCTCCATCTCCTCCACTCTGTTCTTCACCTCCATCTCCTCCACTCTGTTCTTCACGCACTCCCTCCATCTCCTCCACTCTGTTCCTCACACACCGCCTCCATCTCCTCCACTCTGTTCCCCACGCACTGCCTCCATCTTCTCCACTCTGTTCCCCACGCACTGCCTCCATCTCCTCCACTCTGTTCTTCACCTCCATCTCCTCCACTCTGTTCTTCACCTCCATCTCCTCCACTCTGTTCTTTACTTCCATCTCCTCCACTCTGTTTCTCACGCACTGCCTCCATCTCCTCCACTATGTTCCTCAACTCCATCTCCTCCACTCTGTTCTTCACCTCCATCTCCTCCACTCTGTTCTTCACCTCCATCTCCTCCACTCTGTTCTTCACCTCCATCTCCTCCACTCTGTTCTTCACCTCCATCTCCTCCACTCTGTTTCTCACGCACTGCCTCCATCTGGATCTACAACCTGGTGACCCAGATCTTTTTTTATGATTCACGCATTTGATCAGCATTAAATTGTCAAAACAACATTCAGAATATAAATGAGGGGTTTGTGCAAAGGTTTGTGCACCCCTGGTCAAATTCCATGATAAAGGGGAATTCCACCATTCTTTCAAAATTTGTGAATCATTCAGTCCTCGAGATGTAAACAGAGTGGTTTGGTGTGAAATGTTTTATTGTAGAGAAACTGACTCAGATCTGACTCAGGGAACCAGGGGTCTCCATGTCTACACAAATATACACACTGTGTTTACTATCAAACCCACCAGTGAAGCTACACGTGTCTTTTGAGTTTATCTGGAAGTTGTTGATGGAAAAATCTGAAAATACTAGGTTTTCTTTGGGGACTATTTTAACCTCACAGCGTCCTGCATGTATCCCTCCACCATGAATGGAGTTTAAGACTGAGATCTTCTCTAAACTATCATAAACAGCGTCTCAGAATCAGACAGTGTATTTATAACATCTACTGTAAGAACTTTCTGTGAGGAGCTTTTAGAGGAGGACGTCTGGTTCCATTCACCACCACTGTGAACAGATCTGACTCTCAAGATTCTCTAGAACTAAGCATTTCACACTGAACCACTATGAACGACTCGGTTTACATCTTAAAAACTTATTTATGTTGATGATGGAAAAATCTGGAAGATCTGAAAATACTTCGTTTTCTTTGGGGACTATTTGAACCTCACAGTGTCCTGCATGTATCCCTCCACCATGAATGGAGTTTAAGACTGAGATCTTCTCTAAACTATCATAAACAGAGTCTCAGAATCAGACAGTGTATTTATAACATCTACTGTAAGAACTTTCTGTGAGGAGCTTTTAGAGGTGGACGTCTGGTTCCATTCACCTCCACTGTGAGTGTAAGTTTCTAGAATGTAATGTTTCACACTGAGCTGCTCTGAACAGCTTTGTTTACGTCTCAGGTTTGTTGCGGTGCAGCTGTTTTTGCAGGTGCCTTAATGCTCGCTTCCACAGTGACCTTGTGTAGCTTAGAGAAGAGGCTGTTAATGAAATGATCATCACTATAATAAATGATAGAACACTAAATGAGTATTATGATGATGTTGATGAGTTTACAGTGCTAGCCTCTCTCTCTCTCTCTCTCTCTCTCTCTCTCTCTCTCTCGTTTCTCCTGCGTACTTGCAGCTCTCCTCTCAGACACGCTCAGCTCGGTCCCCCTGCGGCGCTGGCAGAGGAACTCGGTGGGATTTGTAGATCAGGCTTAGCGTCGCGTACGGCGCACACACGCGCGGCAGCCAAATTTTTAATAGTCCTTAAAAATTCAAAACAATCTGCCAAGGCGGAACTAATCGCGTCAGGGTGTCGTGTGCCGGAGGGGAGTCGTTTGCTGCGACGCTGTGGTCAGATCAGAGTTGCTGGAGGGACAGTTCTGGCTCCTGCAGGTCCGATTAAATCTGGCTAATCGCTGTAATAGAATTCATCACCACACTTTAGATGGGGGCTTTTCTCACCAGGCCGGTCTAGCCCACTCCAGCCCAGTGCAGTCCAGCTCAGCCCAGTCCAGCCCACTCCAGCCCAGTGCAGTCCAGCTCAGCCCAGTCCAGCCCACTCCAGCCCAGCCCAGTGCAGTCCAGCTCAGCCCAGTCCAGCCCACTCCAGTTCAGTAGAGTCCAGTTCTGTCCATCCCAGCCCAGTGCAGTCCAGTCTAGTCAAGTCCAGTCCAGTAGAGTTCAGTCCAGTTCAGCCCAGAGCAGTCCAATCTAGTCAAGTCCAGTCCAGTAGAGTACAGTCCAGCTCAGCCCAGAGCAGTCCAGTCTAGTCTAGTCAAGTCCAGTCCAGTAGAGTCCAGTTCAGTCCAGTGCAGTCCTGCTTTATACTGTACATATAGGTGGGCCCTAAAGTTTGTGCATCCCCCTTTAACGATGTGATGCTGTTCCTCTGTTTAGGGATGTTATGCTGTTCCTCTGTTTAGGGATGTGATGCTGTTCCTCTGTTTAGGGATGTGATACCGTTTCTCTGTTTAGGGATGTGATGCTGTTCCTCTGCTTAGGGATGTGATAATGTACCCCTGTTTAGGGATGTGATGCTGTTCCTCTGTTTAGGGATGTGATACTGTTCCTCTGTTTAGGGATGTGAGGCTGTTCCTCTGTTTAGGGATGTGATAATGTTCCTCTATTTAGGGATGTGATGCTGTTCCTCTGCTTAGGGATGTGATAATGTTCCTCTGTTTAGGGATGTGATACCGTTTCTCTGTTTAGGGATGTGATGCTGTTCCTCTGCTTAGGGATGTGATACTGTTCCTCTGTTTAGGGATGTGATGCTGTTCCTCTGTTTAGGGATGTGATACTGTTCCTCTGTTTAGGGATGTGAGGCTGTTCCTCTGTTTAGGGATGTGATAATGTTCCTCTGTTTAGGGATGTGATACTGTTCCTCTGTTTAGGGATGTGATAATGTTCCTCTGTTTAAGGATGTGATACTGTTCCTCTGTTTAGGGATGTGATAATGTTCCTCTGTTTAAGGATGTGATAATGTTCCTCTGTTTAAGGATGTGATAATGTACCCCTGTTTAGGGATGTGATGCGGTTCCTCTGTTTAGGGATGTGATAATGTTCCTCTGTTAAGGATGTGTACTGTTCCTCTGTTTAGGGATGTGATAATGTTCCTCTGTTTAGGGATGTGATAATGTTCCTCTGTTTAAGGATGTGATAATGTACCCCTGTTTAGGGATGTGATGCGGTTCCTCTGTTTAGGGATGTGATGCGGTTCCTCTGTTTAGGGATGTGAAGCTGTTCCTTTGTTTAGGGATGTGAGGCTGTTCCTCTGTTTAGGGATGTGAGGCTGTTCCTCTGTTTAGGGATGTGAGGCTGTTCCTCTGTTTAGGGATGTGAGGCTGTTCCTCTGTTTAAGGATGTGATGCTGTTCCTCTGTTTAGGGATGTGAGGCTGTTCCTCTGTTTAAGGATGTAAGGCTGTTCCTCTGTTTAGGGATGTGAGGCTGTTCCTCTGTTTAGGGATGTGATGCTGTTCCTCTGTTTAGGGATGTGGTGCTGTTCCTCTGTTTAGGGATGTGATGCTGTTCCTCTGTTTAGGGATGTGATGCTGTTCCTCTGTTTAGGGATGTGGTACTGTTCCTCTGTTTAGGGATGTGAGGCTGTTCCTCTGTTTAGGGATGTGAGGCTGTTCCTCTGTTTAGGGATGTGAGGCTGTTCCTCTGTTTAAGGATGTAAGGCTGTTCCTCTGTTTAGGGATGTGAGGCTGTTCCTCTGTTTAGGGATGTGATGCGGTTCCTCTGTTTAGGGATGTGAAGCTGTTCCTGTTTAGGGATGTGATGTTGTTTTGTGGATGATGTGATGCTGTTCCTCTTTTAGGGATGTGATGCTGTTCCTCTGTTTAGGGATGTGATGCTGTTCCTCTATTTAGGGATGTGATGCTGTTTCTCTGTTTAGGGATGTGAGGCTGTCCTCTGTTTAGGGATGTGAAGCTGTTCCTCTGTTTAGGGATGTGATGCTGTTTCTCTGTTTAGGGATGTGAGGCTGTTCCTCTGTTTAAGGATGTAAGGCTGTTCCTCTGTTTAGGGATGTGAGGCTGTTCCTCTGTTTAGGGATGTGATGCTGTTTCTCTGTTTAGGGATGTGAGGCTGTTCCTCTGTTTAGGGATGTGAAGCTGTTCCTCTGTTTAGGGATGTGAGGCTGTTCCTCTGTTTAGGGATGTGAGGCTGTTTCTCTGTTTAGGGATGTGATGCGGTTCCTCTGTTTAGGGATGTGATGCGGTTCCTCTGTTTAGGGATGTGATGCTGTTCCTCTGTTTAGGGATGTGATGCGGTTCCTCTGTTTAGGGATGTGATGCTGTTCCTCTGTTTAGGGATGTGATGCTGTTCCTCTGTTTAGGGATGTGAACTGTTCCTCTGTTTAGGGATGTTATGCTGTTCCTCTGTTTAGGGATGTGATGCTGTTCCTCTGTTTAGGGATGTGATGCTGTTCCTCTGTTTAGGGATGTGGTGCTGTTCCTCTGTTTAGGGATGTGATGCTGTTCCTCTGTTTAGGGATGTGATGCTGTTCCTCTGTTTAGGGATGTGGTGCTGTTCCTCTGTTTAGGGATGTGAGGCTGTTCCTCTGTTTAGGGATGTGATAATGTTCCTCTGTTTAGGGATGTGATACTGTTCCTCTGTTTAGGGATGTGATAATGTTCCTCTGTTTAAGGATGTGATACTGTTCCTCTGTTTAGGGATGTGATAATGTTCCTCTGTTTAAGGATGTGATAATGTTCCTCTGTTTAAGGATGTGATAATGTACCCCTGTTTAGGGATGTGATGCGGTTCCTCTGTTTAGGGATGTGATAATGTTCCTCTGTTTAAGGATGTGATAATGTACCCCTGTTTAGGGATGTGATGCGGTTCCTCTGTTTAGGGATGTGATAATGTTCCTCTGTTTAAGGATGTGATACTGTTCCTCTGTTTAGGGATGTGATAATGTTCCTCTGTTTAGGGATGTGATAATGTTCCTCTGTTTAAGGATGTGATAATGTACCCCTGTTTAGGGATGTGATGCGGTTCCTCTGTTTAGGGATGTGATGCGGTTCCTCTGTTTAGGGATGTGAAGCTGTTCCTTTGTTTAGGGATGTGAGGCTGTTCCTCTGTTTAGGGATGTGAGGCTGTTCCTCTGTTTAGGGATGTGAGGCTGTTCCTCTGTTTAAGGATGTAAGGCTGTTCCTCTGTTTAGGGATGTGAGGCTGTTGCTCTGTTTAAGGATGTAAGGCTGTTCCTCTGTTTAGGGATGTGGTGCTGTTCCTCTGTTTAGGGATGTGATGCTGTTCCTCTGTTTAGGGATGTGATGCTGTTTCTCTGTTTAGGGATGTGATGCTGTTTCTCTGTTTAGGGATGTGATGCTGTTCCTCTGTTTAGGGATGTGATGCTGTTCCTCTGTTTAGGGATGTGATGCTGTTCCTCTGTTTAGGGATGTGATGCTGTTCCTCTGTTTAGGGATGTGATGCTGTTCCTCTGTTTAGGGATGTGGTGCTGTTCCTCTGTTTAGGGATGTGAGGCTGTTCCTCTGTTTAGGGATGTGAGGCTGTTCCTCTGTTTAGGGATGTGAGGCTGTTCCTCTGTTTAAGGATGTAAGGCTGTTCCTCTGTTTAGGGATGTGAGGCTGTTCCTCTGTTTAGGGATGTGATGCGGTTCCTCTGTTTAGGGATGTGAAGCTGTTCCTCTGTTTAGGGATGTGATGCTGTTCCTCTATTTAGGGATGTGATGCTGTTCCTCTGTTTAGGGATGTGATGCTGTTCCTCTGTTTAGGGATGTGATGCTGTTTCTCTGTTTAGGGATGTGAGGCTGTTCCTCTGTTTAGGGATGTGAAGCTGTTCCTCTGTTTAGGGATGTGATGCTGTTTCTCTGTTTAGGGATGTGAGGCTGTTCCTCTGTTTAAGGATGTAAGGCTGTTCCTCTGTTTAGGGATGTGAGGCTGTTCCTCTGTTTAGGGATGTGATGCTGTTTCTCTGTTTAGGGATGTGAGGCTGTTCTTCTGTTTAGGGATGTGAAGCTGTTCCTCTGTTTAGGGATGTGAGGCTGTTCCTCTGTTTAGGGATGTGAGGCTGTTCCTCTGTTTAGGGATGTGATACTGTTCCTCTGTTTAAGGATGTGATACTGTTCCTCTGTTTAGGGATGTGATAATGTCCCTCTGTTTAAGGATGTGAAACTGTTCCTCTGCTTAGGGATGTGATGCTGTTCCTCTGTTTAGGGATGTGATAATGTTCCTCTGCTTAGGGATGTGATACTGTTCCTCTGTTTAGGGATGTGATGATGTTCCTCTGTTTAAGGATGTGATACTGTTCCTCTGTTTAGGGATGTGATACTGTTCCTCTGTTTAAGGATGTGATAATGTTCCTCTGTTTAGGGATGTGATAATGTTCCTCTGTTTATGGATGTGATACTGTTCCTCTGTTTAGGGATGTGATGATGTTCCTCTGTTTAGGGATGTGATACTGTTCCTCTGTTTAAGGATGTGATAATGTTCCTCTGTTTAGGGATGTGATAATGTTCCTCTGTTTATGGATGTGATACTGTTCCTCTGTTTAGGGATGTGATAATGTTCCTCTGCTTAGGGATGTGATACTGTTCCTCTGTTTAGGGATGTGATGATGTTCCTCTGTTTAAGGATGTGATACTGTTCCTCTGTTTAGGGATGTGATACTGTTCCTCTGTTTAGGGATGTGATGCTGTTCCTCTGTTTAGGGATGTGGTGCTGTTCCTCTGTTTAGGGATGTGATGCTGTTCCTCTGTTTAGGGATGTGATGCTGTTTCTCTGTTTAGGGATGTGAGGCTGTTCCTCTGTTTAGGGATGTGAAGCTGTTCCTCTGTTTAGGGATGTGATGCTGTTTCTCTGTTTAGGGATGTGAGGCTGTTCCTCTGTTTAAGGATGTAAGGCTGTTCCTCTGTTTAGGGATGTGAGGCTGTTCCTCTGTTTAGGGATGTGATGCTGTTTCTCTGTTTAGGGATGTGAGGCTGTTCTTCTGTTTAGGGATGTGAAGCTGTTCCTCTGTTTAGGGATGTGAGGCTGTTCCTCTGTTTAGGGATGTGAGGCTGTTCCTCTGTTTAGGGATGTGATACTGTTCCTCTGTTTAGGGATGTGATACTGTTCCTCTGTTTAGGGATGTTATGCTGTTCCGCTGTTTAGGGATGTGATACTGTTCTTCTGTTTAGGGATGTGATAATGTTCCTCTGTTTAAGGATGTGATACTGTTCTCTGTTTAGGGAGTGATAATGTCCCTCTGTTTAAGGATGTGAAACTGTTCCTCTGCTTAGGGATGTGATGCTGTTCCTCTGTTTAGGGATGTGATAATGTTCCTCTGCTTAGGGATGTGATACTGTTCCTCTGTTTAGGGATGTGATACTGTTCCTCTGTTTAAGGATGTGATAATGTTCCTCTGTTTAGGGATGTGATAATGTTCCTCTGTTTATGGATGTGATACTGTTCCTCTGTTTAGGGATGTGATGATGTTCCTCTGTTTAAGGATGTGATACTGTTCTCTGTTTAGGGATGTGATAATGTTCCTCTGTTTAAGGATGTGATACTGTTCCTCTGTTTAGGGATGTGATAATGTCCCTCTGTTTAAGGATGTGAAACTGTTCCTGCTTAGGGATGTGATGCTGTTCCTCTGTTTAGGGATGTGATAATGTTCCTCTGCTTAGGGATGTGATACTGTTCCTCTGTTTAGGGATGTGATGATGTTCCTCTGTTTAAGGATGTGATACTGTTCCTCTGTTTAGGGATGTGATACTGTTCCTCTGTTTAGGGATGTGATACCGTTTCTCTGTTTAGGGATGTGATACTGTTCCTCTGTTTAGGGATGTGATGCTGTTCCTCTGTTTAAGGATGTGAGGCTGTTCCTCTGTTTAGGGATGTGAGGCTGTTCCTCTGTTTAGGGATGTGATGCTGTTCCTCTGTTTAGGGATGTGATGCTGTTCCTCTGTTTAGGGATGTGATGCTGTTCCTCTGTTTAGGGATGTGATACTGTTCCTCTGTTTAGG
>CM038720.1:2757681-2770181 GCA_021613375.1 Megaleporinus macrocephalus | reverse complement strand
AGACCAAGACTTTTAGTAGTCGAGTCCGAGTCAAGACCAAGACTTTTAGTAGTCGAGTCCGAGTCAAGACCAAGACGTTTAGTAGTCGAGTCCGAGTCAAGACCAAGACTTTTAGTAGTCGAGTCCGAGTCAAGACCAAGACTTTTAGTAGTCGAGTCCGAGTCAAGACCAAGACGTTTAGTAGTCGAGTCCGAGTCAAGACCAAGACTTTTAGTAGTCGAGTCCGAGTCAAGACCAAGACTTTTAGTAGTCGAGTCTGAGTCAAGACCGAGACCAGGAGTGTCTGAGACTAAGACAGGACTGAGACCAGATTAAGATTATTTGTGTTTAAGTAGTAGCTGCTTCACCAATTAAGGTGAAACGAGAGGACAGTGATCGGGCCACAACCACCACTTCTGGTTTTGAATCCAAAGCCTTGTGGTTTTGAATCCAAAGCCTTTGAATCTTGTGGTGAGGCCACTTGTAGTCAGGACCACAAGACCCGAGTGCAGGTCAAGACAATGACCAGGACACAATTAAGTCAAGACCAAGACTTTTAGTAGTTGAGTCTGAGTCAAGGCTAAGACCACGAGTGGATGAGACCAAGTCAAGAATGATACCAGGAGAGGCTGTGGCGAAGTCAAGACCTTTTAGTAGTCGAGTCCAAGTAACTGCTTCACCATTTAAGGTAGAGCAGAGTGCTTGGGCCACAACCCCATCCCCAGTTCTGCATCCAGGGCCCCGTCTTCGTTTTTGTGGTGAGACCACTTTATCACAGTCAAGACCACGAGATCTGAGTCCAAGTCAAAACAGAGACCAGGACCCATAGAGTCTGAGGCCAGACCAAAACTTTAGTAGTAGAGTCCAAGGCAAGTTCGAGACCAGGAGTGGCCGAGACCAAGTCAAGGCTGAGATCCAGTCAAGCCTAACACCAGGAGACAAGACTGAGATCAGACCAGAACTTTAGTAGTCGAGTCCAAGTCAAGGTCAAAACCAAGAGTGGCTAAGACTGAGGCAAGTTAATAGTATATAGAGAAGCTAACCAACTTCATCTTTGTTTCCCCTCTTCAGCTTAACGTCCAGCTCTTGGTAGCTGCTGAATCAGCCTTCTGATTGGGTGAGCCAGAGCAACGCATCTGCAGAAGCTTCTGTGGTTGTTTTGTGTGAGTTACTAAAGTTTGTGGAACTCTGATCTGGAGGACTGTTTAATTCAGTTTTCTAGATTCTGACTAGACTGAGATTCAGGATCAGATCGAGACGGCTGAATAATGGTCTCAAGGTTGAGATCAGACTTGAGTACTGCAACACTAGTGGCCCCGGTTTTACTTTTAAATCCGGTGGCTGAACTGCAGAGCGTGGGTGGTGCGAGGTGGAGGCCGAGCAACGGATTCTCTTTCCCTCTCGGTTCAGGTGCGTGGGCATCCTTTGAAAGGAGTAAAGAGGGAAAAGAAAAGGGGGAAGAGGCTCCAGCAGCAGCGGAACACAAGAAAGAAACTAATGAGCTGAAAAGCTTGCATATGTTAAGAAACGACTGAAAGGTCAAGCTGTACTGACCAATACACCACCGTACTGACCACTACACCACCGTACTGACCACTACACCACCATACTGACCACTACACCACCATACTAACCACTACACCACCGTACTAACCACTACACCACCTTACTAACCACTACACCACCTTACTAACCACTACACCACCGTACTAACCACTACACCACCGTACTAACCACTACACCACCGTACTGACCACTACACGACCATACTAACCACTACACCACCATACTAACCTCTGCACCACCTTACTAACCACTACACCACCATACTAACCACTACACCACCGTACTAACCACTACACCACCATACTAACCACTACACCACCTTACTAACCACTACACCACCGTACTAACCACTACACCACCATACTAACCACTACACCACCATACTAACCACTACACCACCATACTAACCACTACACCACCGTACTAACCACTACACCACCATACTGACCACTACACCACCATACTAACAACAACACCACCATACTAACCACTACACCACCGTACTAACCACTACACTACCATACTAACCACTACACCACCATACTAGCCACTACACCACCGTACTAACCACTACACCACCGTACTAACCACTACACCACCGTACTAACCACTACACTACCATACTAACCACTACACCACCATACTAACCACTACACCACCATACTAACCACTACACCACCATACTAACCACTACACCACCGTACTAACCACTACACCACCATACTGACCAATACACCACTGTACTGACCACTACACCACCATACTAACCACTACACCACTATACTAACCACTACACCACCATACTAACCACTACACCACCGTACTAACCACTACACCACCATACTGACCACTACACCACCGTACTAACCACTACACCACCGTACTAACCACTACACCACCATACTAACCACTACACCACCGTACTAACCACTACACCACCGTACTAACCACTACACCACCGTACTGACCACTACACCACCATACTGACCACTACACCACCATACTGACCACTACACCACCGTACTAACCACTACACTACCATACTAACCACTACACCACCATACTGACCACTACACCACCGTTAAACCACTACACCACCATACTGACCACTACACCACCATACTAAGCACTACACCACCATACTGACCACTACACCACCGTTAAACCACTACACCACCATACTGACCACTACACCACCATACTAAGCACTACACCACCATACTGACCACTACACCACCATACTAACCACTACACCACCATACTAAGCACTACACCACCATACTAACCACTACACCACCGTACTAACCACTACACCACCATACTGACCACTACACCAGCGTACTAAGCACTACACCACCATACTAACCACTACACCACCGTACTAACCACTACACCACCATACTGACCACTACACCACCATACTAACCACTACACCACCGTACTAACCACTACACCACCATACTAACCACTACACCACCAAACTAACCACTACACCACCGTACTAACCACTACACCACCTTACTAACCACTACACCACCGTACTAACCACTACACCACCATACTAACAACTACACCACCATACTGACCACTACACCACCATACTGACCACTACACCACCATACTAACCACTACACCACCGTACTAACCACTACACCACCATACTAACCACTACACCACCGTACTAACCACTACACCACCATACTAACCACTACACCACCGTACTAACCACTACATCACCGTACTAACCACTACATCACCGTGGTAACAGTTAACGTGGCAGTGGATCAACAGTGAAATGGACAGCCTTGCTGAACTTTGAGTGGATGCGTTCTGTGAGGGACTTGAAACACGATAACAATAATCTCTATTGATGTGAAGCACCAGGACGCGATCCAGCATCCGCGGCGAGTCTGATATCTGCTGAACTCAACTCCATATGCAGAACAGAGAGAAACAACAGAAGCCGAGCGGCAAGTCCCTGCGAGCGCGCCCACCATCTGTACCCTCAGTTCATCAAAGCACGAAATCACAACTCCGCCTTTAATCAAGTGTATCTGCTCTTATCAGTCTCACATCTCATACGTCCTCTATATGAGGACTACACGTTAGCAGCCCCCCCCCCCACCCTCCCACGCCTCAGCCTGGTACTGCTGTACCTTCAGCATCAGTCGTGTGCTGGAGGTTAGCGCACCAGGCTGGAGACCAGAAGGTCGCTGGTTCAATTCCCTGACCTGACAGGACAAGACATCTACCCCCCAACTGCTCCCTGGGTACTGTGGTTGCCCTCCACTCTGGGCAAGTGTGTTCTCCGCCCCCTAGTTTGTGTATGCACTAGTGTGTGTGTATGTGGTATACTCAGAAAAGAGTATCGTGATGGTATTTATCGTGATATTGATGACATCATGGAATTGACCAGTCCTGGTGCTTTACTGGTATGTAAGCTGTAGGCTGCAGGTGTAGCACAGTACGCAGGTGTCCTCTCTCTCTCTCTCTCTCTTTCTCTCTCTCTCCTCCGCTGATGTTTTCCTTTATAGACGTTTACTACAATGCGGGGACGTTCTCTTTCTCTCTCTCTCTCTCTCTTCCTCTTCACTCTCTCGCACGCCCCTCCATCTTATCGCTCTGTCTCTGTCAAGCCGAGCCGACAGAAACATGACCCAGAAAAACCTTTAGCATTTCTCTCAGATTGTTCTCCCTCTCTCTCTCTCTCCTCCCCCCACTATCTCTACTCCCCATTTCTTCATATTAAAACTTTCCTCCGTCTCTTATTTTCTCCCCCCCTCTCTCTGTTTGTCTCTCGTTCTCTCGCTCTCGTCTTTGTAGTCCATCAATAATTCATATTACCTACTTAACACTATGCGGAGGGAAAGCTGTTGAAGGGAGAGTTTAAATCGGCCCAGCGAGGCAGATTCCCGCTGCTGCTACACTTCCAACCCGAGCGTCTAATGAGGGAGCGTCCCACTAAGTCTCTGACCTCACAACCACGAACCGTTTGATTAGGGTTCTTCTGGAAGCATCGGCGTGATCAATTTCATCCCATTCTGCCAACACAAGCTGAGAGGCGAGTGATTGGCCGAATAAGGCCGAGCAGAAGTGTAATTCCGACGCTGGTCCGAGGGGCTCCAGCTGACCAAGTGTTGGCGCTCGTTGTCCTGCGAGCGGGGAGCGTGTGAGACAGGCCTGGGAGTCATTATCACCCCGTAAGACTCCGCCGCCGACTTCCATGGCGAAGGCTGTTTGTGCCCGTGTTGCCATAGCGACCCATCCCGTATCCCGCTGGCGGGCGGTTGGTGCCTGCCGTTCGGCTTGCTCTGGCATTCGCCGGCAGGAGTACGAGGGTGTAAAGCTGTGATCCCACAACCGATTGGTTCTGATTCAGTACACCACGATTCGGGCACCACTCAGTTTTGTAGGAGGGTCGGAAAGCCAGTCAAGGTAAAGGACACGGATCACGGATCCGATTCTCGATCCAAGTCAGGTCAAGTCGAGGTTTATTCATGTGCACAGGTAGGGCTGGGCGATAAAACGATAACGATAATTATCACGAAATATCGTTTCCTCGATAGAACTAAGACATAGTCGATAGAATTAAGCTCCGTCCATGTTTTGAGAGACAACACGAACAGCCAATGAGAATGAGAATAGCGCCGCTCCAAACCAATCAGGTGGCTGAACTAGAGTTCCAGCCATTTCACATTTAGTTGAAGTTAGATGAACGTGAGAGATTGTTTGTAGCTGCAGCTCGCGCTCCAGATAAATCAATAATCAAATAATTTATGTAATTTGGTAATGGATATATATATATATATATATATATATATATATATATATATATATATATATATATATATATATATATGGAAGATAAATATATATATTGTAGGAGTTCGAGTGAGACGCTGAGACAAAGTAGACTTTATAACCAAAAATCTCGTGTAGGAAACTTTATTTTCTACTGAAAACAGAATCACTAAACCAACAACTCCTCATTAGAGCAGACAGAGAGTCGACTCACCGCTATGAGTGAACATACAGAGTTCTTTACTCAGAACCAACTTAAAGAACCAGCAACAGCCTGATTAACACAGTGTCTGTGTGAACACTGTTCACACTAATACTGACCTAAAAAGGCAATAGTGATTTGATTTATATCGTGATATATATCGATATCGACTGATATGATAAAAATTATCGTGATAAGATTTTTTCACATATCGCCCAGCCCTATGCACAGGTGTGGTCACAAAGCAGAGAAAGCCGAGGAAACAAGTCAAGTTTATTTGTGTAGCAGTTTATTTGTGTCTACAGCAGAGCCCCCCCCTCCTCTGGAGGAACAGTGTTTACAGTGTTCAGTATCAGACTACACAGGATGGGCAGTTGTTCAGTATCAGACCACACAGGATGGGCAGTTGTTCAGTATCAGACCACACAGGATGGGCAGTTGTTCAGTATCAGACCACACAGGATGGGCAGTTGTTCAGTATCAGACCACACAGGATGGGCAGTTGTTCAGTATCAGACCACACAGGATGGGCAGTTGTTCAGTATCAGACCACACAGGATGGGCAGTTGTTCAGTATCAGACCACACAGGATGGGCAGTTGTTCAGTATCAGACCGCACAGGATGGGCAGTTGTTCAGTATCAGACCATACAGGATGGACAGTTGTTCAGTATCAGATCACACAGGATGGACAGTTGTTCAGTATCAGACCACACAGGATGGGCAGTTGTTCAGTATCAGACTGCACAGGATGGGCAGTTGTTCAGTATTAGACTGCAGAACATGGGCTGTTGTTCAGTATCAGACCGCACCGGATGGACAGTTGTTCAGTATCAGACCACACAGGATGGACAGTTGTTCAGTATCAGACTACACAGGATGGGCAGTTGTTCAGTATCAGACTGCACAGGATGGGCAGTTGTTCAGCATGGGTAAGCACAGGATGGGCAGTTGTTCAGTATCAGACCACACAGGATGGGCAGTTGTTCAGTATCAGACCACACCGGATGGGCAGTTGTTCCACATACGACCACACAGGATGGGCAGTTCTTCAGCATCAGACCACACAGGATGGGAAGTTGTTCAGCACCAGACCACACATGATGGGCAGTTGTTCAGTATCAAGACCGACACCGGATAGGTCAGTTGATTCAGTATCAGACCACACAGGGATTTGAGCAGTTGTTCCGTAATCAGACCCCACAGGAATTGGCAGTGTGTTCAAAATTAAGACCACGCAGGATGGGACAGTTGATCAGCATCACATACCACACAGGATAGGCAGATGTTCAGCAAGAACGACCACACGGATAGGTCAGTTTTTTCAGATCAGACCACACAGGACTGGTCAGCTTGTTCCAGATCAGACCCCACATGATGGGCAGGCTGTTCAGTATCAGACCACAGCGGATGGGCAGTTGTTCCAGCATCAGACCACCAACAGGATGGGCAGTTGTTCAGTATCAGACCACACAGGATGGGCAGTTGTTCAGTATCAGACCACACAGGATGGGCAGTTGTTCAGTATCAGACCACACAGGATGGGCAGTTGTTCAGTATCAGACCACACAGGATGGGCAGTTGTTCAGTATCAGACCACACAGGATGGGCAGTTGTTCAGTATCAGACCACACAGTCTCAGTTTACCCTAATACCCTAATATCACTGACCCCAGATCTGCTCCTCTTATCTAACGGACACACTAATTACCAAAGACTCGACTTAACAAGCGTTTTTTTTAGCCTGGACCTAAAAATTCAGGCTGTGTCTGCATCTCGAACACTGACTGGAGGGTTAATTCAAAGTTGGGGGGCTCTGTACAAAAAGGCTGTACCCCGTAATGTGAGTTTAATAATTCTAGGTTCTAAATCTGCTTCATAATCCAGTAAATTTTGATAATGTCAGGACCAAATCTGATCCTAATATCAGATCAATGCATCCCTAGTCTGTAATGTGAGATTCCAAGCAACACTACAAAATGGCTTGCACACTATGTAGTGCACTATTTTTCCATTAGCTAGCGATTTGGAACACAGCTACCCTGTTCATCTGGGACTTTTCCATCCCTGGTCGCCACAAGCCACTGAACTTCACTTCAAATCTCATCAAATTGGACCGTATGGAGTTTAATACACGCACAGCACTGTGTCCAGTTTGTGACAGCGGACACTTGTTTGACCGCCAGTCAGGGACAGTCTTGCAGGTAGCCTTTCCTGATTCGTGTTGTTTCCAGCAGCTTGAGATTTGGAATTGATTTGAAGATGATGATGATGATGATGGCTGATAGCACAGTCTCGGCAGCCTGAGGGAAGGTGTTTAGCCGGATGTCTCTCCAGCGTCTGCTTGATTTAGGTCAACCTCAGGAGGCCTCCGTCCCGCTATACGGCTGGAGTCACGCACACACGGCATCACCATCTGGTGGTCTGTGCTGCCATTGAAGTAGGACTGAGCGCAGATGATGAGAGAGACGCTCTGTTTAATGTGTACTCTCAAAATAAACGAGTTCGCTCCCCAGCCCATGAATGGAAACCATGCTCATCGTGGTTGTGATGTCACAACCAGTATCGCCTTTTCAGCCCTGGCTGAAGGCCGATCCCAACTTCACTGCCTGGACTGCTATTGTAACCAGGCTCTTACACTAGAATCAGAATAGGCATTATTTACATGTCATAGTCATGTTCTCTGTTATTTTATGTTTTTTCTCTAAAGTTAACCTATATTTGTGTAGCTTTATGTACTCAAATTATTTGAATATGGCAAATTTTTGAACTGTCTTAAGTATTCAGAACTAAACAGGCCATTGATGTTGTTACACACTAAGACACACTAAGAAGTTTAGGATCACTTTAGAATTTCATTTCATGCAATTCACAAACAATATTGTTCATTTCACAATTAATGTAAGTGTATCAGATGATTTTTAAAGAATATAAATGTTTGTATTAAAGTTTATTTTTGTATAGAGGCTTATTTTACATATAGTTCTATTATCAGTAATTCTCAGTCCTCTGTCTAAATCTCCTGGTACGACCACCAATCCAAGTTAAGGATGTTATTGGACTAATTAGTTGTTAGGACACTCTTGATCAATTGTGATCACAGCTGAAAAACATTCTACTAATAAGTGAGTATAAAAGTGAGAACAACATTCTAGGTTAGTTTAGTATCTGAAGATCAGCAGTTGATGGCTTGCTGACCGACTCACAATGACCAGAAAGAAACAACTTTCTTTAGAGACCCGTCAGTCCATTGTTATGTTAAGGAAGAAGATACTCCATTAAAACAAGAACATTTCACTGTGATCCCAAACTTTTGAGCACTAGTGTATATAAATGAGCTGTGTTCTGCATCACTCAGAAAGTAACTTGGGCTAAAACACGTGGGCGGAGCTAATGTGAATGCATTAAATCTTATGATGTCACAAAAACAGTGATTTCAACAGCGGCTGTTTTTGCAGCAGTGTTTACATATATAGGCTGTGTCTCAAATCCTACTGAGCTCCTACCTAGGCAGCATTTTACTACATAGTATGCGCTCCCGACATGTAGACTGTCCTAATTCTTACATACCTTAAACATTCTGTCTACTGAGACACCTTATTTACACCTGATTTTAAGGAAGCATCAAACGCTTCCTCAGCTGCTAAGACAATCCCATGATGCAGCGCAGGCTAATCTAGGAGCAGTGAAGTGGTTTTAAAATGTGAGTTATTTTGATTCTCCCTGGAGTTTTAATGTGTTTCTGGTCATAAAATCACACAAAACAGTATTTTATTATCAACTCTGTAACGAGTCCTTCACCATTTACACTTTATACTCCAGACATTAGCATTTATGCTAGCAGATTTTATTTTAAGCCTCAGGCTATTGTTTTGGATGCCGGTCGGTATCTTAGCAACCAGCTAAACCACCGGTGGCGTGCTACAGTGGGGGGAACAAGCGGTGACGCAGTCTCTCTCTAACTAGAGCGTCTCAGTAATCTGTTTTATGAGGAGAGATGAGGAGAGAACACTGCTACTTACACACTCACTACCTAGACAGCCTACTTACACACTCACTACCTAGACAGCCTACTTACACACTCACTAGGGTTTGAGACAGACCCTCGGTTTTCCATGATATGGGTCCTTTAAAGATGACTTGTTCATTATTGAGGATAGAGAGAGGTTAAAAACAGTCACACAGAAAAAAAAATATGTTTGCCTTTTAGTACATAAATATGGGTCCTTTAATCAGCCAGTCTGGTTTGGTGGGAGTGCCACCTGTAGTCCTGCTCTGGTACTACAGCAGGGTCACTCAGGGCCTCCTGGCTGCTGAGTCTCGAGCCTGTCCAGTCGGATTACACTGGCCGAGCGTGAGGCCAGCACATTTTCAGTAATTCCTCAGGAGCTAAAAGCGTTTGGCTCAGTTGTTTCCAAACCAGTCTTTCTGGGAAACCATGATTTCAGTCAGGTTTAATACCAAACCTGAACAGCCGTCACCGTCCACTCCATTATACACTCACTGTCCACTGTATCAGCTCCACTGACCACACAGGAGCTCCACTCACTGTCCACTGTATCAGCTCCACTGACCACACAGGAGCTCCACTCACTGTCCACTGTATCAGCTCCACTGACCATACAGGACCTCCACTCACTGTCCACTGTATCAGCTCCACTGATCATACAGGACTCCACTCACTGTCCACTGTATCAGCTCCACTGACCATACAGGACCTCCACTCACTGTCCACAGTATCAGCTCCACTGACCATACAGGACCTCACTCACTGTCCACTGTATCAGCTCCACTGACCATACAGGACCTCCACTCACTGTCCACTGTATCAGCTCCACTGACCATACAGGAGCTCCACTTCCAGACTGTAGTTCATCTGATTCTCTGTATACTTTATTACTCTGTTCTTTAATGATCAGGACCCCCACAGGACCACCACAGAGCAGATACTATTAGGGAGGTGGGTCATTCTCAGCACTGCAGTGACACTGACATGGTGGTGGTGTGTTAGTTAGTGTGTGTTGTGCTGGTGTGAGTGGATCAGACACAGCAGGGCTGCTGCTGGAGTGTTTAAACACCTCCTCAGTGTCACTGCTGGACTGAGAATCGTCCACCAACCAAAACTATCCAGACAGCAGTGTCCTGTGGGCGGCGTCCTGTGTCCACTGATGAAGAACTAGAGGAACACAAACTGTGCAGCAGCAGATGAGCTACTGTCTCTGACTTTACATCTACAAGGTGGACCAGCAAGTAGTAGGAGTGTCTAACAGAGTGGACAGTGAGTGGACACAGTGTTTGTAGATATGAGGTGGTGGACGGAGTGAAGTGGCTGGTGTGTAATTCCTCTGGTTTTGGTGTGAAATGATTCAGATGGTGTTTACAGAGGTGGTGATGGTAACCAGGGGGGAACCTACACGTGTTTATATGGATGTTGATGGTAAAATCTGGAACATCTCAAAATTATAGTTTTCTTTGGGGACTATTTTAACCTCACAACGCCTCTGTGTTATGTATCCCTCCACCAGGAATGGAGTTTAAGGCTAACACTACCATAGAACAGCGTCTCAGACCTCAGGCAGTGATACCACTCGGAGCAGCGTTGTTTACATCGTAACCGCTTTAACCGAGCACTCCTTTAATGTTATGAAAATTTGAAACTTTGGAAAAGAACGAATAATTATTTTCGGTTTCAGGGGGTCGGGTTGGGGTGGGGGGGTCTAAGTGGGTCAGTGTGTGGGCCGTTTGAGGATGTCCCGGAGGGAGGTTTAAAATAAATATATAAATAAAGGCCGAGTGAGAGAGCGAGCCGGCGGGAGCAGCACGGCTCAGTGAGCGGCCGAGTTTGAGTTTGCACATGAGCAGTTTTTTCACTTTTTCGGTCTGCCGACCGTCCCACTTCTGCTCTCCCTCTCTCTCTCTCTCCCCCTCTCTCTCTCTCTCTCTCTCTCTCTTACTCTTTTTGGGCGTTCTTCCTCCATCGCCATAGATCATCATCTCAATTACTCGTCCAGCTCTCTGTCTATCTCTATCTATCTGTCTGTCCCTTCATCCTGTTCTCCTCTCCCTAAAAGAAGCCTCTGACCGTCTGAGCTGTCCATCATGTCTCAGTGTTACATTTAGGTCAAAGCACTGTTGTTCTTTTACTCTGATCTAGTTACAGAGTTTCTCTAGAAAATAATAATAATAATAATAATAATAATAATAATAATAATAATAAGTGCTGTTGCTAATAAGGGGTGTAAAAAAATATTGAAATATCGAATATCGGGATATTATGTTTGGTGATACTGTATCGATTCTCAGAAACATAGTATCGATACACAGATCTGGCAGACAGTGAATCATTGTGTGTTGTGTTTAAACCTCTGACCACTAGATGGCAGTGCTGTAATCCATTTTCAGCTCCACTCCAACATTAACAAGTAGCAGTAACGTATTGTATCGCCAGGTTCTTGCCAATACACAGCCCTAGTTGCTAATGTGCTGCTAGCCGGTTGTTATGGTATCCCAGGTGGTTGCTAAGGTATTAGTAAAAGGTTGCCATGGTGTACAGGGTTTGACTGGTTCATTTAGGGGTTGACAAGCAATCGCTAGGTGGTGTTAAAAAAAGAATAGGAGTCTATGGGAGGAACGAGTAATGAATAAACGACAGATAGAGGAGTACGGGTCAGTATGTCTGTGGATTAGAGGCTGGGCCTCTGCCCTGAGTGAGTGCATGCAGTTTGGTGGCTACAGGCTAAACTAACTCTTAATGTTTGGATGGGCCCGTAAATGAATGGGACTCTATGGGAGGAAAGAGGGATGGAGAAAAGACAAGTAGACAAACATGCATTTTCCCGATGTGCAGCCTCAGGTGGCAATGCCGGGGTCCAATCACCGTTCAGCTCAATTAGGCCTCAAGCAGTTTGTTCTACTGAGGCTGGATGCGGTTTATTCACAAATCAAGTTTATTAA
>CM038720.1:2728126-2751681 GCA_021613375.1 Megaleporinus macrocephalus | reverse complement strand
TTATGTGTTACAGGTCTTATGTTCACAGGTCTTATTTGTTACAGGTCTTATGTTTACAGATCTTATGTTCACAGGTCTTATTTGTTACAGGTCTTATGTTTACAGATCTTGTGTGTTACAGGTCTTATGTGTTACAGGTCTTATGTTTACAGGTCTTTTGTGTTACAGGTCTTATTTGTTACAGGTCTTGTGTGTTGCAGGTCTTGTGTTACAGGTCTTGTGTGTTACAGGTCTTGTGTGTTACAGGTCTTATGTGTTACAGGTCTTATGTGTTACAGGTCTTGTGTGTTACAGGTCTTGTGTGTTACAGGTCTTATGTGTTACAGGTCTTGTGTGTTACAGGTCTTATGTGTTACAGGTCTTGTGTGTTACAAGTCTTGTGTGTTACAGATCTTATGTGTTACAGGTCTTGTGTGTTACAGGTCTTATGTGTTACAGGTCTTATGTGTTACAGGTCTTATGTGTTACAGGTCTTGTGTGTTACAGGTCTTATGTGTTACAGGTCTTGTGTGTTACAGGTCTTATTTGTTACAGGTCTTGTGTGTTACAGGTCTTATTTGTTACAGGTCTTGTGTGTTACAGGTCTTGTGTGTTACAGGTCTTGTGTGTTACAGGTCTTGTGTGTTACAGGTCTTGTGTGTTACAGGTCTTATGTGTTACAGGTCTTGTGTGTTACAGGTCTTGTGCGTTACAGGTCTTGTGCGTTACAGGTCTTGTGCGTTACAGGTCTTATGTGTTACAGGTCTTGTGTGTTACAGATCTTGTGTGTTACAGGTCTTATGTGTTACAGGTCTTATGTTCACAGGTCTTTTGTGTTACAGGTCTTATGTGTTACAGGTCTTGTGTGTTACAGATCTTGTGTGTTACAGGTCTTATGTGTTACAGGTCTTATGTTCACAGGTCTTATTTGTTACAGGTCTTATGTTTACAGATCTTATGTTCACAGGTCTTATTTGTTACAGGTCTTATGTTTACAGATCTTGTGTGTTACAGGTCTTATGTGTTACAGGTCTTATGTTTACAGGTCTTTTGTGTTACAGGTCTTATTTGTTACAGGTCTTGTGTGTTGCAGGTCTTGTGTTACAGGTCTTGTGTGTTACAGGTCTTGTGTGTTACAGGTCTTATGTGTTGGTATTGTTTCTTTCTGGTTTCACTGCGACCATGTTTGTGTGCTGGAAACATACAACACACAGTCACACCCAGTGAAAGAAGAGGAGTCTGTTTAAACAGCCTGGAACAGCTGCTGGGAGAACATCATCTCCACAGGGAACAAACTCAGTTTAAACATTACTGACAGATCATACTTCTACTACACTGCTCTTCAGAAGCTCATCTCACACACACACTCACACACACACACACACACACACACACACACACCTGCTGTACATAAAAGAATCTATAATGGAGGAAGACAATCACTGATCGGTGGTGGTGAAAGGAGCACTGAGCTGCAGAGACACTACACATCTGCAGGACTGCAGTGGAGACGCAGAAGATGGATGATTGTGGAGAAGAGTAGATGATTAAACTGTCTGATCACTAATGGACAGGTCACTGTGTTTAAAGACTGAGCAGGTAGCAGGACTGCTAGCCTGGAGGGTCTATGAAACCAGTGCTCCAGTCTATATATACAGATAACAGTGTATCAGTGTCAGAAACCAGGTAATCAAGTCTGGTACAGATACTGAACCTGATCACCTGGTCGACTTGAGACTTGGACACGCACCTCAGAGACTTAAGACTCGACTCAGACTCGCATCTTAGAGACTGAAGATTTGGGACTTAATTCAGACTCACATCTGATGGACTTGAGACTTGGACTTGCACATCAGAGACTAAAGATTTGAGACTTGACTCAGACTCACACCTGATGGATTTGAGACCCGGACTCCCTCTTCAGAGACTGAAAACTCAACTCAGGCTCGCATCTTAGAGACTGAAGATTTGGGACTTAATTCAGACTCACACCTGATGGATTTAAGACTTGGACTCACACCTCAGAGAATAACGATTTGAGATTGACTCAGACAGACACCTGATGAAATTGACTCTGACTCACACCTGATGGACTTGAGACTTGGACTCACACATCAGAGACTAAACTCAGGCTCGCATCTTAGAGACTGAAGATTTGAGACTTGACTCAGACTCATGCCAAATAGACATGAGACTTGGACTCGCTCCTCAGAGACTGAAAGACCTGACTCAGACTCAGGCATGATGGACTTGGCTCTGACTCACATCTGATGGACTTGAGAGCCGGACGCCCTCCTCAGGGAGTGAAAACTTGACTCAGACTTGCATCTTAGAGACAGAAGATTAGAGACTTGACTCAGACTCAGGCATGATAAACTTGACTCAGACTCACGCCTGATGGACTTGAGAATTGCACTACCTCTTCAGAGACTAAAAACTCAATTTAGACTCACATCTTAGAGAATAAAAAATTGAGACTTGACTTAAACTCATGGTGACTGGACTTGAGACTTAGACTCCCTCTTCAGAAACTGAAAACTTGACTCAGACTCGCACCTCAGAGACTAAAGATTTGAGACTTGACTCAGACTTGGACTCCCTCTTCAGGGACTGAAAAAAAAAACTCGACTCGACTTGCATCTTAAAGCCTGAAAATTTGAGACTTGACTCTGACTCACACCTGATGAACTTGAGACTTGGACTCGCACCTCAGAGACTAAAGATTTGAAACTTGACTCAGACTCACGCCTGATGGACTTAAGACCCGGACTCCTTCCTCAGGGACTGAAAACTCGACTCAGACTCGCATCTTAGAGATTGAAGATTTGAGAATTGACCCAGACTCACGCCTAATAGACTTGAGACCCGGACTCTATCTTCAGAGACTGAAGATTTAAGACTTGACTCAGACTCACGCCTGATGAACTTAAGACCCGGACTCCCTTGACTAAAGATTTGAGACTTGACTCAGACTCATGCCTGGTGGACTTGAGACTTGGACTCACTTTTCAGAGACTGAAAACTCTACTCAGACTCGCATCTTACACACTGAAGATTTGAGACTTGACCCAGACTCACGCCTGATGGACTTGAGACCCGGACTCCATCTTCAGAGACTGAAGATTTGAGACTTGACCCAGACTCACGCCTAATAGACTTGAGACTTAGACTCGCACCTCAGAGACTAAAGATTTAAGACTTGACTCAGACACACGCCTGATGGACTTAAGACCCGGACTCCATCTTCAGAGACTGAAGATTTGAGACTTGACTCAGACTCACGCCTGATGGACCAAAGACCCGGACTACCTTGTCTAAAGATTTGAGACTTGACTCTGACTCATGCCTGATGGACCAAAGACCCGGACTACCTTGACTAAAAATTTGAGACTTGACTCAAACTCACGCCTGATGGACTTGAGACCCGGACTCCGTCTTCAGAGACTGAAGATTTGAGACTTGACTCAGACACACGTCTGATGGACCTAAGACCCGGACTCACTTGACTAAAGATTTGAGACTTGACTCTGACTCACGCCTGATGGACTTGAGACCCGGACTCCATCTTCAGAGACTGAAGATTTAAGACTTGACTCAGACTCATGCCTGATGGACTTAAGACCCGGACTCCCTTGACTAAAGATTTGAGACTTGACTCAGACTCATGCCTGATGGACCAAAGACCCGGACTACCTTGACTAAAGATTTGAGACTTGACTCTGACTCACGCCTGATGGACTTGAGACCCGGACTCCATCTTCAAAGACTAAAAACTCGACTCAGACTTGGAACTCAAATCCAAGTCTGGTCTTAAGTCTTGATCTGTGAATCTGGGAGCCAAGTGGACTTAATTCAGAATTGAGACACTTTCAATGATTCACTGACAAGTACTAATAAAATATCTACACGTGGTCTTAGTTTTAGAATCTGGGCAGTGGTAGGAGCGCAGTGCCCCCTGCTGGTGTGGAGAGCGCGGGCAGGCTGCGAGGTGTGTGTTATGCGTGTGTAGCGGTGAATGGCAGGCTGTGGGAGGTTTTGACAGCAGGGCTTCTCGAGGGGGGAGGAAAGCGACGGCTTCTTTTCTCCTCCGGTCTGACGCTAACGATCTGGCCCTTTCTTCAGACGTCGTTCAAACAGCAGCTCTTCTGGGACACAGGACAATTTTAATACGCCGCTGTCAGCGTTCATAATTAGCTTACTTCTGCTGAGCGTACACATTTGTGATTACATGCTAATCTCGGAGCGTCCCCCTGAGCGCGCTGGCATATTCCGGATACTCCGCAGGTCGTTACGCAGACGCTGCTGGAGAGTTACTCTCAGGACACTCCTCCTCTCCCAGCAATCTTCCTTCCTTCCTTCCTTCCTTCCTTCCCTTTCCTCTTTCCTTCCATCTGTCCTCCTGTCCTTTACAGCGCATGAATAATTTAGAGCGGGCAGTCACCGGGCACCATTAGACTTAAAGAAGGAATGAAGGAGGAGTAAAGGTGTCCTGAGCATTGCATCTTTTATTAATAACCGGTTGGAGTGTTTTGGGGGAAACTACAGAGTCAGGCCGAGTCATACATTAATAAGGTGTACGTTCACACGCTGGACTGGGTTTATATCTTCCAGAGTCGTTATAGATATGAATTGTATGATTTGTAATGAACGGCTGTATGTAATGATTTAAGGTATTTTTAATAAAATAATAAGACTTTAATAGAATGTTTGTATTTCTATAATGAAGACATGAGTCATTAGTTATTAGGAGATCTGGGGGTCTTGGACACAGAGGTTTATGGTAAACTGAGATGTTGGTGCTGTTGTTCCACCACTTCACGCAATCACACAGGTTTGTTGATGGTGGAGTGGGGGGATCCCAGTGTCTCAGGGTGGTCTCATGTCCATGTTACCTTCTGGTTCTCTCCTTTTAGTTTAGACTGTTATAGTTAGATCTGCCGGAGTCGCCAGCCTCACTCTAAAATTCTGAATATTCATATTCTCTACAGTCTTACTCCTGAGCCCAACTAACTCTTTCTCTTTACTCTTCCTGAGGTAATGACTGTCCTCCCGTCCTGAACGCTGTTGAAGGACTGATCATCAGGACCTCCACCCCACCATCACCAGCCAGCTCACCTGTCCATCTACTGCTACACCCTCAGTTACATCACTGTGCCATCCAGATGTACCAGCATTGAGATAGGATGGGACTGTTTCAGTTCACGCCCACTTTACATAAAGACTCAGTCAGAGACTGCCTCAGCCAGAGACTGCCTCAGTCAGAGACTGCTTCTACCTGTGCAGCTTCTAAAGATTTGCTATCCAGATTTCAAACAGAGACTCTTTTCTTTAGTATTTAGTTCAAACTGTAAATACTGTTTGATCAGAGGAGGACGGGTCTCCACTTGTGAGTCTGGTTCCTCCCAAGGTTTCTTCCTCCAGTCTGAGGGAGGTGGTCTTGCTCACTGGGGGGGTATATGTTGTAACTGTCTGTTTTCAAAACTCTGTAAAGCTGCTTTGAGACAACATCGTTGTAAAAAGCTCTATATAAATAAACTTGACTTGACTTGATTAGTCAAAACTCACTTCCAAGAAAGGGCCGCTTATGATCAGCTCGGTTGGCGTCACTTGGCCAAGGCCTGCTCGTGTAGCGGTCTTAGCTGGTGGGTCTTGGGGTCTCGGAGGGGAACTGGTATGGTCACTGCGGTCTTTGCGGCATCACCTGGTGCTCTGGAGACCTCAGGTGGAAAGGCCCCTGCCCCAACAGCCCTGGTGGACTCCGCTGACGCCGCTGCAGCCCCTGCGGCCGAGGACACAGCTGCAGCCCCTGTGCCTGCACCCCGGGCTGTTCCCCGGATGTTGGGTGACGTCTGTGTGGCACCTGCTCCTGCTCCCAGGGTTTTTCCCTCGTGTTGTTTCTGCCCCCTGGGGCATTCCTGTTTCTGGTCCTGTATCCGCGCCTGGGTTGCTCCAGTTCCTGTTCTGGTCCTTGCCCTGCTTCTGCTCCTACTCCTACTTCTGGTCTTTGCCCTGCTCCTGGTCCTCTTCTGTTTTCTTCGCCCTGTCCCTTCTCAGTCCCCTCTCCCTGTGTATGTCGCGTCCCTGGTTCCAAGTTTTTTGTTGGTTCCCATCACTGTCCATGTTTCTTTTGGCGTCGTGGTCCCCATTCCTGTCAATCTGTCTGTCCCCGTGCCTGTAACTGTTCCCTGTCACCATTGTTCTTGTCCACTGTCATGCTCCCAGTCCAGTCTCTGGTCCAGTTCTCTATCTTGTCTCCTGTCGTGTCCCACGTCCAGTCTCTTGTCTCTGGTCCAGTTCCCTGTCTTATCCCCTTTCGTGCCCCCCATCCAATCTCCTTTCTATGGTCCCGTCCAGTCTTCTGTCCAAGTCCCAGTTTCGGCACCTGTCATGCCTCCAGTCCAATCTCCTCTCCTGCCTCCTGTCCAGTCTATGTTCCAGTTTCCTGTCCGTTTTCCCCTCCAGTGTTCTGTTTACTTCTTGTTGGTCTTGTTCCCAGGCCCCTCCTATAGGCCAGTTCCTGTTCCTGTTTTTGATGATACACTCTATCCATTGTCTGTGGACATTGCTATGGACATTTTGGCTCTGATTGCTGTGGATGACCCTGCTCAGCTGGCTATGGAGATCGGAATATGATCGGCTCAGTTGGCGTCACTCGCTGCAGCACCACCTGGGGTCTTGGAGGACACTGGTATGGTAACTGCAGTCTTTGTGGGGCCGCCTGGTACTCTGGAGACCTCAGGTGGAAAGGCCCCTGCCCCAACAGGGCAGACTCCACTGTTGCCGCTGCAGTCCCTGTGCCTGTCCCCCTGGGCTGCTCCTTGTCTTTGTCCAGCTCCAGTGTTCGGTGACGTCTGTGTGGCACCTGCTCCTGCTCCCAGGGTTTTTCTCCATGTTGTTTCTGCCCCCCAGGACATTCCTGTTTCTGGTCTTGTATCTGCGCCCCAGGTTGCTCCAGTTCCTGTTCCCCAGTCTGGTCCTTGCCCTGCTCCTGGTCCTCACCTTTCTCCTGCTCAGTCCCCTCTCCCTGTGTCTGTCATGTCCCTGGTTCCAAGTTTTGTGTGGGTTCCTATTACCGTGTATGTCTGTGTTCCCATCACTGTCTATGTTCCTGTCCATGTTTCTTTTGGTGTCTTGGTCCCCATTCCTGTCAATCTGTCTGTCCCTGTGCCTGTAACTATTCTCGTCCACTGTCATGCCCCCAGTCTAGTCTCCAGTCCAGTTCCCTATCTCATCTCCGGTAGTATCCCCCGTCCAGTCTCCTGTCTCGTCTGTGGTCCAGTTCCCTGTCTCGTCCCCTGTCGTGTCCAATCTCCTGTTTATGGTCCCGCTCAGTCCCAGTCTTGTGTGTGTGTGTGTATATATATTAGAAACCCTCACCATGCATGTCCACTCGCTGGCCACTTTATTAGAAACCCTCACTATACATGTCCACTCGCTGGCCACTTTATTAGAAACCCTAACCATGCATGTACACACATTGGCCACTTTATTAGAAACCCTCACCATGCATGTCCACTCGCTGGACTCTTTATTAGAACCCTCACCATGCATGTCCACTCGCTGGACACTTTATTAGAAACCCTCACCATGCATGTCCACTCGCTGGACACTTTATTTGAAACCCTCACCATGCACGTCCATTCGCTGGCCACTTTATTAGAATCCCTCACTATACATGTCCACTCGCTGGATGCTTTATTAGAAACCCTCACCATGCATGTCCACTCGCTGGCCACTTTATTAGAAACCCTCACCATGCATGTCCACTCGCTGGCCACTTTATTAGAAACCCTCACTATACATGTCCATTCGCTGGCCACTTTATTAGAAACCCTCGCTATACATGTCCACTCGCTGGATGCTTTATTAGAAACCCTCACCATGCATGTCCACTCGCTGGCCACTTTATTAGAAACCCTCACCATGCATGTCCACTCACTGGCCACATTATTAGAAACCCACACTACAAACCAATATCTTTTATGTCCTCTGGCCACAATACTGGAAACCCAGTTTATTATGCCCAGTTTATGACTAGGATTGGGACCAGGAGTAGAGTGGGCTAGTCCTAAACATTTTCTAACCTCAGGAACCAAAAGAAATAGTTTTGCTTTTTCAGTTTTAATAAGTGAAAACCTAGAGTTCCAGAAAAAGCACTTCCTGAACTCGGGGTGTTTCACTGCTGCTGGTTTTATTATGAAGTCTGGAGTTTGATGTTCTGGAAATGGATGAAAACACACCGTACTGAATGTTCTGTGTGGTTCTGACATGAATATTATCACTGAGAATTTACCATCTCATCTCTACTGCTGAATAAATCACACACACACACACACACACACACACACACACACACATCCTCAGAGCCAGTCAGCACTGAGAGTGTGTGTGTGTGTGTGGGCACACTCTTGGAGTGTATTGCAGATGTTTGTGCATGCACAGTCTGTCAGTCCTCGCAGATAAAGAGACTTTTCTATATCCTCTTGTCCAGCTTTTCTTCTCGCTCTCTCTCTCCTTCTCTCCCTCCCTCTCTCTCCCCCTCTCTCTCTCCTCTTGGCTCTGGATGGAGCTGCAGGCATGAAAGGAAGCTGAAGTGTTTGAAAAATGGACTTTGAAATAGAAAGGGTGCAGGCTGGCCTGTTTGAGGAACGAGAGTGGGGGATGGAGGGAAGGAGCGGAGGACGAGAGATGAGAAAGGGATGGGAGGCTGATGACTGGACTGGCTAACACCTGCTCCCGCACACACACACACTGCCCAGGCATGAGCCAGCATACAAACCATCGAGAGCTGACCGTCAACACAGCACAGCCATATTCACAATCCCTACACTCACTTCTTCAGAGACATGTCCACTCACTGGCCACTTTATTAGAAACCCTCACCATGCATGTCCATTTACTGGCCACTTTATTAGAAATACTCACCATACATGTCCACTTACTGGCCACTTTATTAGAAACACTCACCATACATGTCCACTCATTGGCCATTTTATTGGAAACCTTCACTATACATGTCTACACACTGGCCACTTTATTAGAAACCTTCACCTTGTATGTCCACTCACTGGCCACTTTATTTGAAACCCTCACCATGCATGTCCACTCATTGACCACTTTTTAGACAGCATGTATGTCATCTCAGCGGCCACTTTATTAGAAACACTTACCATACATGTCCACTCACTGGCCACTTTAACAATGTATGCCCACTCACTGGCCACTTTATTGGAAACCCATTATCATGTATCTTTACTCACTGACCACTTAATTAATAGTACATTGTTAGAACCCTCCAGCCTCTAGCTCAACTGCCCACCTATTGGACACTTTATTAGAAACCCTCCACCATATGTCCGTCCCTGGCCATTGTATTAGAAACACTTACCATACAACATGTGTGTCTATTTGCTGGCCAGTTCACTGGAAACTGTTATCATGCAAGTCCAATTACTGGCTGCTTTATTCCAGCTGGCATCACTGCTAGGTTGAGAGTGGCCCACCACCAAATCTCCAGCCAAGAGCATCTCTGTGGTCAGCAACTGACCACTGACGAAGGACCGGAGGACGGCGAACAGAAACTGTTCAACAGACGGGCTCCAGTCTCCTGCCAGGTGCAGCTCTGGGAATCAACGTAAGGAAACGTATACAGGTTCCACGTGAATGGACTTTCCATTCGGAGCTCCATTATGTCGGCAGCTTTCACGGCAGCCCAGCGCACCTGCTCTTTTCCGCTCCTTCCCGTGGAAATGGAGCCGTGGTGAAAGCACGGGCAGCTCGTGAAACCCGTGAGAACAATGGTGCAATCAGAGAGCAAACCGGCTATTGTTTGGCCTGGCGAGCTCATTTGGGTACATTTGAAAACCGCCGTCGGCACTGGAGGTTCAAACAGTCCAGCCGGATCAGGCTGGGCTCCTGCAGCGGCCGGCGCTCCAATCAGACACGCACCCAGGCTCTGCTGGACGCCGGTCACTCAGACACACGCTGGTCCGTTTGTTTGGTTGCTTTGAGTTTCTGTTCTGAGCTGCGCGGACAGTGACGAGTCTATTTCTTTGGTTTGGACGTGCCGGTCATTTCCATATTAATATCAGATCAGCGCTCTTTAGTCTGGCCTTGATGATGTTTCATTTCCGTTCTCCCCCTGCAGCGTTTGTTTTGCTCGCAATATTCCCAGAAAACATGGGGTCGCAGGCCGAGGGCAACGGGATTTACATACTGATCCATCCAAGCGACACCAGCTCTTTCAGTTCAGGCTACGAAACAGTGCTTTGGTCCTCACCTGACCTGACCGTCTCATGACGAGACCTCAGGAATGGATAATAATGACTCATGTATGAAACAGAGATGGGAATATCTTTGGCAGCGAGGGATCCTTTGGGAATTCTGATTCAATTAAGCCTCATCAATACAGGGTGAGTCAAAAGTGGGAAAATAAGGTATCTGAATACCCCAGCAAGTAACGATTGAGGGGGGCCTATCTTTTAGATGTCTGAAATCTCCTACTTGTCTACTACTCAGTAATGAAATCAGTAGGCGAGCGCGGCTAGTCAAGTCAAGTTTATTTATATAGCGCTTTTTATAACAATGTTGTCTCAAAGCAGCTTTACAGAGTTTTGAAAACAGACAGCTACAACATGTACCCCCCAGTGAGCAAGAACACCTCCCTCAGACTGGAGGAAGAAACCTTGGGAGGAACCAGACTCACAAGTGGAGACCCGTCCTCCTCTGATCAAACAGTATTTACAGTTTATAAACTAAACACCAAAGAAAAGAGTCTCTGTTTGAAATCTGGATAGCAAAGCTTTAGGTAGAGGTAGAGGCAGTCTATGACTGAGGCAGTCTATGACTGAGGCAGTCTATGACTGAGGCAGTCTCTGATTCTCTGAGTCTTTATGTAAAGTGGGCGTGAGCTGAAACAGTACCATCCTATCTCAATGCTGGTACATCTGGATGATACAGTGATGTAACTGAGGGTGTAACAGTAGACATAGATGGACAGGAGAGCTGGCTGGTGATGGTGAGGAGGAGGCCCTGATGATCAGTCCTTCAACAGCGTTAAACAGACGGGAGGACAGTCATTACCTCAGGAGGAGTAAAGAGAGAGAGTTAGTTGGGCTCGGGAGTGAGACTGTAGAGAATATGAATATTCAGAATTTTAGAGTGAGGTTGGCGACTCCGGCAGATCTAACTATAACAGTCTAAACTAAAAGGAGAGAACCAGAAGAACATAGACATGAGACCACCCTGAGACACTGGGGTCCCCGCACTCCACCACCAACACACCTGTGTGATTGCGTGAAGTGGTGGAACAACAGCACCAACATCTCAGTTTACCATAAACCTCTGTGTCCAAGAACCCCCAGATCTCCTGCCTAGTATGTCTGAGTACTCAGTAGGTATTTAGTAGTAGTGAACGGTACCGGATCATCTTTTGAATCAGCAGCTATTGTTATGTAGGTGAACACAGCACACTGCGTATCCCATGATTCACCTGGAGCGGTGGATGAATTCAGAGTGGAGTAAATAAACGGTGTGAAGCTGAACGTCGGCTGTGTGTACGTAGCTATGGCTAGTGAACCGCCGCTACAGAAGTTAGCGCTACTGCTGAGATAAACAATGATTACATTCCTCCCGTTTATCTTCTCTGATCTACAGCTCCACACCGTCTGATACATAATCAGACAAAAACACAGATCAGATTCACTAAAAGATCTAAATCTGTCAGTAAACGAGCTTTTAAATAAATAGCAGGACTTTTATGGTGGTGGTCTGACGTCTTGCGTCACAGGACGCTGGTAATATGGTGGACGTAGTACGTCTGAGATTGTGTAGCTACTAAAACTCACCTACTGAAATTAACTACTAGTCTACCGCTCCAGCAGAACGTACTGACTCTAATCCAGTACCTACTGACTGGTAGGAGATTTCGGACACACCTTATGTCGAATCTTGAAAGCAGCCATATTGGATCAAGGGCAAGTTTTTCCCAATGAGAAGGTGGTCGTGTAGAAGATCAAAGAAGACCAGAACTGTCTCAGGAATCGATTGATGCAATCAGATTTGCAATATATATCGAATAGTAGATATATACACCCACTGTGTGTGGGTGTATATATGTATATGCATATGTGTAGAAATGTGAATATGTGTATTTATGTATGTATGTATGTATGTATATCTATTTTGATTTCTGTGTTTGTTTTTTTTACTATTTTTGGTTTTTTTTCTCTCTTTTTCCACTTCTTTATTGCCTGTCTGGCATAAACAGCTAAATAAAAATAAATAAATAAAAATACAAACATTAATAAAAATAGGCTATAAAAAACCTATAGAGCTGTTCTTGTAAAAGCAAAATTTGCCAGACATGACAAGTAATAATAAAAAAAGATATCTCTTGTAATATCTCTTGTGGTTTAAACGTTATCAACACAAAGTTACAACAACCACCACATTGAACAACATGTTCGGACTGTTGCTGTCGCTGGTGCTGGAGGTGCAGTTCAGGACCAGGGAAAAACTTGATCCACTATATGGCGACTTTTGAGATGGCGTTCATGTTCAGGAGATAGATAGATCTAAAAGATAGGTGGGAAAGTGATGTTGATTGTTCACGTCTTTCATTTCATCATGATTTATTAGCTCCCTGAGGTTGTTGGTCAAAACTAAATATGCTGTAGTAGCAACAATATCGGTGTTTGTAGATTCTTTACTAACCTTATTCATGTTAATTGCCTATAACAACAAACCTGTTAGTTAGATACTGAAATTATACACAGAAATGTTGGGTTTAAACAGTCAACGCAGACCCCCCATCTCTCAGACCGACAGTGTTGGTCACGTTCTGTTGAGTGACCAACATGTTGGCACTTTTCTGTATATTTTACTGCACAATGTCTAGTTATTTATGGTCTAGATGAGTTTAACATCAGAATCAAAATAACATTAAAAATATTTTATTTACACAATTTAAATAAGTCTCAATTAAAAAAATATTTTCCAACATGCTTAAACATTTTAAAACATACTTTTTTAAATTGTAAAAAATTTGCATATCTTAAAAAAAATAAAAAAATATTTTTCTCCCAATTCTTTTAAATTGTATCATAACACAACCTTATTTTAAAAAAGGAATAATTATATTTATATTTATTTTTTAATAATAATTTTTATACATTTTTATTTTTATTTATTATAAAATTTAAACCATTTAAAAAATGGTAAAGTATTTCACCCCAACATGTTGTAAACATTTTCCAATTTTAACCTAATTTAACATAATTAATGCATACTATACTTTCAAAAAAGGAAATATTTTTTCCCTCAACAAAAGCAAAAAATTTAGCATACCTTTAAAAATCAAAAAATAATTTTCTCTCAAATCTTTTAAACTGTACCATAACATAACATCATTTTTAAAAAGTAATAATTATTTTTTTATTCATTTTTTTAATATATTAAAACAATTGAACCACATTTTATCATAAAAATTTAATAATTTTTTCCACAATATTAAATAATCTAAATTTCCAGCAAATAAAAAAGAGCTTTGAATTGCTTTGAAGTGTGCTCTCTCTGTGTGTGTAACTTATTTATCACTTCAAATAAACCAACAAGACATGTAACTAGAAGCGCTCGAACCTACGCAAACCTGTGTAGCTACACAAAAACATGCTGTACTGAATTTCCCCAAATCAATTTCTAGTAAAGCATCTTTTAACAGCATCATTAACTTCGTAAACACTCGCGCTGGAACTTACGCAAAGCTGGTGCAACCGGGCCGGTTCAGAGCAGAGGATTGTGGGAAGGGTGCTTATTTGGCCTGGGGATAGAAGCTGTGCAGGTGCTCATCAGTCGGAGCCTTGAGGGCTTTTACTTTTGGTCTCTGATTAAGATTCTATGAGCAGGTCTCTGTTTCTCATCCACACCTCCGCCATTCAGAAGAAACTCTCCGTTAACCCTCTCAGCTCGCCAGCGCGCTTCACGCCTCATGTTTGGATCGAGTTGTGCTCAGACATAAAAGAGACACTGTCAGTCAAAAGTTTGGAGACACCCAGGTTGTTCTTATTTGTACTATATTAATATTAATAATATTAGTAAATAAGTGTGAGGAGATCAGAACTATAGAATAGTTGGTGTGGAATTATTCCTGGAGCAGAATTAAACATCTGGTTGTGTTTAAAGAATGTTTAGAGGGTCTTTTAGAAATGAGCTCATTTGCTCTGATGCAGGTTTACATACTTTGAACATTCTGACCAGCAGCTTCATGAGGAGCCACATGAGCTGCTTCTCTAACAGGACTGAAGAAGATAGTGTAGATGCTGAGATCTTGTTCTGATAAACAGGTTTTGGTGGTTTTATAGCTCTTAGAAAAATATACATTCTCATTTTTACATTTAAATACAGTCAAATGTTTGTTTTAGTAATATTTGTGTACATGGGCTCCAACTTCACTATTTACACTCGTCTCTCAACACATTCAGATCTAAACCTCTATATAACTATACACATATATATTCAGGGAGATGTCACCAAACTTTTGACTGGGAGTGTAATGGTAGAAGCAGAATTATAAAACTTTGGTGATGCAGTGGTTTCTAAAATGTACTGCGGCTTATGTTTGATAACGGACAGCATGAACACGAGATATTATCAAATTTTGTCTGATCAGCTTCATTCATTGAAATATAATATTAAATATTCATCTATGCTCGTTTTTGAGGTCTGCAATTTGAAGGCTGGGGCAACTTAGCCACTCACGAGGTCAAGTAATTAAAAAATTATGTGACTGGAATCATGCAATGTTAACAGGTGATTGCAATCATGCTTTAAAGGGAACCCCAGCTGGTAACACTTGTCAGCCTTAATATTTTGTAATGACTCTAAATTATTAAGAAATGTTGTAAAAAAATCACAAAAAGTATCAGATTTATTTATAAATTAACTCTTTTATTCTAAATATGTAACATATGGGCGCAAACATTATTTCTGAGGTGCAATGCCTGCTGGGTAGATGAGGTCAGATGGTTGCAGTGCTGAACTAGACTGCGGCTGGAAGGAGTGAATGTTAGTTACTAACCTAGCTTAAAGAAAACCATGTAGCATTAGGAGGAACCCAGGGCCAACCACACCAGCATATGGTCTCAAAAGGGGTCTGAGGATCTCATCTTGGTACCTATAGGCAGTCAGGCTACCTCTGGCGAGCACAGGGAGGGCTGTGCTGCCCTCCAAAGAAATGCCACCTCACACTATTACTGACCCACTGCCAAACCGGTCCTGCTGAAGGATGTAGCAGGCAGCAGATCGCTCTCCACGGCGTCTCCAGACTCTGTCACGTCTGTCACATGTGCTCAGTGTGAGCCTGCTTTCATCTGCTTTCATCTGTGAAAAGCACAATTTGCCAATCCTGGTGTTCTCCGGCGTCCTGCACGGTGTTGGGTTGAGAGCACCACCCTCATCTGTGGACGTCGGACCCTCATACCATCCTCATGGAGTCGGTTTCTAACCGTTTGTGCAGACACATGCACATTGGTGGCCTGCTGGAGGTCATTCTGTAGGGTTCTGGCAGTGCTCCTCCTGTTCCTCCTTGCACAAAGTCAGAGGTAGCGGTCCTGCTGCTGGGTTGTTGCCCTCCTACGGCCTCCTCCACATCTCCTGGTGTACTGGCCTGTCTCCTGGTAGTGCCTACAGTCTCTGGACACTACGCTGACAGACACAGCAAACCTTCTTGCCACAGCTTGCATTGATGTGCCATCCTGGATGAGCTGCACTACCTGAGGTACTTGTGTGGGTTGTAGAGTCCGTCTCATGCTACCACGAGTGTGAAACACCACCAACATTTACAAGTGACCAAAACATCAGCCAGAAAGCAGAGCTACTGAGAAGTGGTCTGTGGTCCCCACCTGCAGAACCACTCCTTTATTGAGTGTCTTGCTAATTGGCAATAATTTCCACTGAAATTGATTGTCAATCAGTGCTGCTTCCTAAGTGGACAGTTTGATTTCACAGAAGTTTGATTTACTTGGAGTTATATTGTGTTGTTTAAGTGTTCCCTTCATTTTATGATATATATATATATATATATATATATAAGGGTTAACACAAAAACGTGAGCATTGCAGTAGCTCGAAATGTGCTGACGTCTCAAACGTGACTCATCCAGTTTATCTCCTGTGCTCAGACTCGAGCAGAGGTAAACATCCCGGTGGCCTGGCTTTCGCGTCGGCGTTGTCAGAAATCTGGTGGAGTCGCGGTTCAGTGCAGTGACTCAGACACGGCGGTCATGGATTATTCAAAGCACAGGGGTCAAACGGTCAAGTACCGACTGACTAACGCTCATCCAGCAGCCCGCGATGGAGAGCTGGAGCCCTGAACAAGAAGCCGAAAGACAGCTTGTGGTCAGTGGCTGGTGCTGGCTTGCTTCTAGGCAGGACACAGTCCGGCTCCCCTGTGGACAGGTCAGTCAGCGCCCAGTGCCTGTCAACGGAGCAGAATCAATCTGGTCAAGGTCAGCACAGAGAACACACACACACACACACACACACACACACATATAGATAGATAGATCAATACTTACATACAGTCAATGTGACCAGTCAATCATCCATACACACCATTCACACGCTGTATGAAGGTCAGACGGGGGGATGGGGGGGGGCCATGGGGGGCTGAACAACAGCTGGAAGACAGCTGCAGCATTCAGCTACACTTATATCAGATTAGTACCAGCACATAAAGAGAGAGAGAGAGAGAGAGAGAGAGAGAGTTAGAGAGAGGGAGAGAGAGAGTAAGAGAGAGGGAGAGAGAGGGACAGGGAGAGGGAGAGAGAATGAGAGAGAGTAAGAGAGAGGGAGAGGGAGAGGATAAGAGAGGGAGAGAGTTAGAGGGAGAGAGAGGGAGAGAGAGAGAGAGAGTAAGAGAGAGGGAGAGAGTTAGAGGGAGAGAGAGGGAGAGGGTGAGAGAGAGAGAGTAAGAGAGAGAAGGAGAGAGAATAAGACAGAGGGAGAGAGAGAGAGAGGGAGAGAGAAAGTAAGACAGAGGGAGAGAGTTAGAGGGAGAGGGGGGGAGAGGGAGAGAGAGAGTAAGAGAGAGGGAGAGAGAGAGTTAGAGGGAGAGGGGGGAGAGGGAGAGAGAGAGTAAGGGAGAGGGAGAGAGTTAGAGGGAGAGAGAGAGTAAGAGAAAGGGGGGAGTTAGAGGAGAGAGAGGGAGAGGGGAGAGGGAGAGGGAGAGAGAGAGTAAGAGAGAGAGAGAGAGTTAGAGAGAGAGAGAGAGAGAGAGAGAGAATTAGAGAAAGGGAGAGAGAGAGTAAGAGATAGGGAGAGAGAGAGGCAGAGGGAGAGGGAGATAGAGAGTAAGAGAGGGAGAGAGTTAGAGGGAGAGAGAGAGTAAGAGAAAGGGGGGGTTAGAGGAGAGAGAGGGAGAGGGAGAGGCAGAGAGAGAGTAAGAGAGAGGGAGAGAGAGAGAGGGAGAGAGTAAGAGAGAAGGAGAGAGAGAGAGAGAGAGAGTTAGAGAAAGGGAGAGAGAGAGTAAGAGAGGGAGAGAGAGAGAGGGAGAGGGAGAGAGAGAATAAGAGAGAGGGAGAGAGAGAGAGAGTAAGAGAGAGGGGGAGAGGGAGAGGGAGAGAGAGAGTAAGAGAGAGGGAGAGAGTTAGAGGGAGAGAGTAAGAGAGAAGGAGAGAGAGAGAGAGTTAGAGGGAGAGAGAAAGTAAGAGAGAGGGAGAGAGAGAGAGAGATGTAGAGGGAGAGAGAGAATAAGAGAGAGAGAGAGAGTTAGAGAAAGGGAGAGAGAGAGTAAGAGAGAGGGAGAGAGAGAGTTAGAGGGAGAGGGGGGGAGAGGGAGAGAGAGAGTAAGGGAGAGGGAGAGAGTTAGAGGGAGAGAGAGAGTAAGAGAAAGGGGGGAGTTAGAGGAGAGAGAGGGAGAGGGAGAGGGAGAGGGAGAGAGAGAGTAAGAGAGAGAGAGAGAGTTAGAGAGAGAGAGAGAGAGAGAGAGAATTAGAGAAAGGGAGAGAGAGAGTAAGAGATAGGGAGGGAGAGAGGCAGAGGAGAGGGAGATAGAGAGTAAGAGAGGGAGAGAGTTAGAGGGAGGGAGAGAGTAAGAGAAAGGGGGGGTTAGAGGAGAGAGAGGGAGAGGGAGAGGCAGAGAGAGAGTAAGAGAGAGGGAGAGAGAGAGAGGGAGAGAGTAAGAGAGAAGGAGAGAGAGAGAGAGAGAGAGAGTTAGAGAAAGGGAGAGAGAGAGTAAGAGAGGGAGAGAGAGAGAGAGGGAGAGGGAGAGAGAGAATAAGAGAGAGGGAGAGAGAGAGAGAGTAAGAGAGAGGGGGAGAGGGAGAGGGAGAGAGAGAGAAAGAGAGAGGGAGAGAGTTAGAGGGAGAGAGTAAGAGAGAAGGAGAGAGAGAGAGAGTTAGAGAAAGGGAGAGAGAGAGTAAGAGAGAGGGAGAGAGAGAGAGAGGGAGAGGGAGAGAGAGAATAAGAGAGAGGGAGAGAGTTAGAGGGAGAGAGAGAGTAAGAGAGAGAGAGAGAGTTAGAGAAAGGGAGAGAGAGAGTAAGAGAGAGGGAGAGAGAGAGAGAGAGAGAGGGAGAGGGAGAGGGAGAGAGAGAGTAAGAGAGAGGGAGAGAGAGAGGGAGAGAGAGAGGGAGAGAGAGAGAGTAAGAGAGGGAGAGAGAGAGTAAGAGAGAGAGAGAGAGTTAGAGAAAGGGAGAGAGAGAGTAAGAGAGAGGGAGAGGGAGAGGGAGAGAGAGAATAAGAGAGAGGGAGAGAGAGAATAAGAGAGAGGGAGAGAGAGAGGGAGAGAGAGAGGGAGAGAGAGAGGTGTATATGTGTGATATAATATTTACATGTTTTCTTAATTAAGCTGCTATATTTGATTATCATGTTTAGTTTTATATCAAACAGTTTCTATTTTCTTTATTATTATTAGATTTTGTCTTTTTACTGTTTGTTATCTGTGTATTTCACGTATTATGATTATTATTATTATTATTTTGCTTTTATTACATAATTGTTCTGGAAAGAAAGGAAGAAAAGGGAGCGAGGGAGGCAGAGTGAAGGAGAGAGAAATACTTATGCTGTGTATGTCATTATTGTTACTGTTGCTTTTATTGTCAGTATAATTATTATTTTAATGCTACAGAGAGCTGAACTGAACTGAACCCAGAGAGAGAGAGAGAGAGAGAGAGAGAGAGAGAGAGGACCAGAGAGAGAGAGAGAGAGAAAGTGAGAGGGGAAAAGTGGTAGAGAGGGGGAGGGTGGGAGAATAAATAAATATAATGGGGAAATAAATATGATGAGAGAGAAAGAATGAGAGAAAAGAGAGATGTGAGTTGATAAGGGAGAAGGAGAGAGAGAGGGGGAGAGTGGGGAAAGTGGAAATAAGTAGCAAGAAAAGGATGAGAGAAGAAGAAGAGGACAGAGAAAAAGGGGGAGAGTCATAGAGAGAGAGAGAAAAAGATGAAAGAAAAAGAACAGAGAGATAAAGAAGGAGAAAAATTGAAGTACTGACAGAGAAAGAGAGAGAAGAAAGAGAAGGGAGTGGATAATGGAGGGAGAGAAAGACAGATAGAGAGAGAGAGAAAGGAGAATGATATAGAGAGTGATTATGTATCCGTCGCGGGAGTGTAGGGATTGGGGGGATGGGGGGGATGAGGGTGGGGGGGGGGGTTCCTCCTGCTTCTAATCGAGCTGTTAATGAATCAAAGCCTGTTTGATGTGTATCTGCACTCAGTCACACGCCACCAAACCCTGTGGTCTGTGTAGCGGAGGGGTGGGTGGGGGCGGGGTGGGGGGGGCTCCTAAATGACCTCTGCATGACCTTTTCATCTTCTCCGCTCAGAAGAGAGTTTATAATCAAATACAATCCTACAAGTAGTTTCAGGTCTCTGCCTATACGGGCTGAGCTTCTACATCTACACTCAGATTTCTACTCAGTTAATAGTTTATTACTGTTTTATTACCACAGAATACTTCAGTATAGTACAGTAATAAAGTACTGAAGTACCTCCAGCTTTCGACTGAACATACAGAAGACTGTGGATTCCCAGCAGATCAGCAGAGATCTGATTATGGATGTGCAGTGAAGCTTCCACGTAATACACTGAACAGATGACCTGAATAAAAGCAATTAGATCCAGAACGCTCTCTCTCTCGCTCTCTCTCGCTCTCTCTCGCTCTCTCGCTTTCATCTGTCACTCTTCTCTCTGGGTGTAGCGGAGCCGCTCTGCTCCTCCACTGAAGGTAAAAAGCCAGTCAGGTTCTGTCACCTTCCCTTGATTTCCTGCTGCTCGTTCTTGTTGCCGTGCGCGACTGTAAATAGGCGGCCTTTAAAGTCGTGTTTACAACAGAAAACAAATGGCTTTGTGACTTGCGTCAAAGTACAGGGCGAAGTGAGAAGGTGGCGCGCAGATTCGGTGTGAAAGTGATTATATAAATCTGTGCAGACGCACTGACGCTGTTTCTGTTTTCACTTCCTTCCTGACGGCACCAGATGCTCCGTTCGCTCTGGATATCAAGCGGCGCGTCTGACAAACCCGCGTGTGCCGCACGCAGGAGAAGGAGACGAGCTAGACGACTTGGCAGGTCGGCTGTGAGTGAAACTAATGTTTAGAGTTAACTTGGTTGGTGCATCTGAAAGTCTTTGTGTGCTGCAACATTAGTTTACACCCTGTAAACCCCCCAGATCATTATCCCACCTCCACCAAACTTTACTGTAGTGTTCCGGAAGGAAGTGTCTCCTGGGTTCATCCTTCAAACCCAGATTCTATGAACATACACCACTCCAGAGTGTAGTGGTGGAGCTTCACACCACTCCAGAGTCCAATGGTGGACTTTTACACCACTCCAGAGTCCAGTGGTGGAGATTTACGCCACTCCAGAGTCCAGTGGTGGAGTTTTACACCATTGCAGAGTCCAATGGTGGAGCTTTATACCACACCAGAGTCCAATGTTTGAGCTTTACACCACTCCAAAGTCCAGTGGTGGAGCTTTATGCCACTCCAGAGTAAAATGGTGGAGCTTTATGCCACTCCAGAGTCCAGTGGTGGAGCTTTACACCACTTTCAGAGCCCCTGATGGAGCTTTACGCCACTCCAGAGTCCAATGGTGGAGCATTACACCACTCCAGAGTTAAATGGTGGAGTTTTACACCACTCCAGAGTCCAGTGGTGGAGTTTTAAGCCACTCCAGAGTCCAGTGGTAGAGTTTTACACCATTGCAGAGTCCAATGGTTGAGCTTTACACCACTCCAGAGTCCAGTGGTGGAGCTTTACACCACTTTCAGAGTCCCTGATGGAGCTTTACACCACTCCAGAGTCCAATGCTGGACTTTTACGCCACTCCAGAGTCCAATGCTGGACTTTTAGGCCACTCAAGTCCAATGGTGGAGCTTTACACCACTCCAGAGTCCAGTGGTGGAGCTTTACACCACTCCAAAGTCCAGTGGTGGAGCTTTACACCACTCCAGAGTCCAATGGTGGAGCTTTACACCACTCCAAAGTCCAGTGGTGGAGCTTTACACCACTCCAGAGTCCAGTGGTGGAGCTTTACACCACTCCAGAGTCCAATGGTGGAGCTTTACACCACTCCAGAGTCCAGTGGTGGAGCTTTACACCACTCCAGAGTCCAATGGTGGAGCTTTACACCACTCCAGAGTAAAATGGTGGAGCTTTATGCCACTCCAGAGTTAAATTGTGGAACATTACACCACTCCAGAGTCCAGTGGTGGAGTTTTACACTTGTGACTGGAGGGTCGATGGTTCAACCCCCTGAACCAACAGATTACAACTGAAGTGCCGTTGAGCAATAAACCTAACCCCCAACTGTTCCCCAGCTACTGTGGATAGGGCTGCCCATCCCTCCGGGCAAGCATGCTCAACATTTGCATCAGCAAAAGTACAACAATGTTCCTCAACCAGAGACGGCAAGAGTTTTAGGTGCTTCATCCTTTACAGTGCAGAACATCATCAACAGATTCAGGAAACCCAGAGATATATCTGTATGCAGGGACTCATGACTTCTTTAACACTGTTATAAATAAACTTTGTGTCCACAAATGCAGGTTAAAACTGAACCATACGCAAGGAACGTCCAGAAACTGCTGACCTCTGTTGTAAGAGAATGTTTCTCTGTGTTGGTCATGGATGTGCAGGTTACCCACTGTTACCCTGGTATGCTGGGAACAATCCGAATGCTCATTTTCTTCTTGGTTCTGGAGACAAACCATGTATTATTTCCATAAACAATCTAAAAGGTTGACTCGTCAGACCACAGAACACATTTCCACTGAGCATCAGTCCATTTCAGATGAGCTGGAGTTCAGAGAGGTCAGTGTTTCTGGACTCTGTTGATTCCACTGTGTACAGTTCAGTCTTGACCTGCATTCATGGACGCAGTGATGGACTGAGGTTGTTAACAGTGTGTGAATATATGCTAGAGCTCATGTGGAGAGCAGTTCTATCTGTGGGGATCAAAGGTCACAGATACTGAGCATCTCTGAATCTGTGGATGATATCCTGTGCTCTGAAATCATCACAGTCTCTACATTTACTCTGCAGTTACCTCTCCTGGCTTCTCCTATCTCTGTTACGCTGACGACACTCAACTAACACTTCCTTCCCACCATCTGCTCGCATCTCTGCATGTCTGACTGACGTCTCTTCATGGATGAGAGCTCATCTGAACATCAATCCTAACAAGACTGAGCCGCTGCTCATGCCCAGAGCTGCAGGTCCTCACCAGGATCTCAAGAACTCATTGGTCATTCCATCCGAAGATGCAAGAATCCTTCATGTAATACTGGATGACCAATTTTGTGAACCTGACTCGGTTATGCAGGTTTCTTCTCCACAGCATCTGATGGATCTGACTCTTTCTCTCTCAGGTGGCCACCCAGGTGCTCATCCAGTCTCTTGTCATTTCAAGGCTTGTCTAGTGAAAGTGGTCTTCCTCTGGGGACCTACAGGACCTTCAGCTGATCCAGACTGCAGCCGCGCAAGCTCGTCTTCAATCTTTCCAAGTTCACTCATGTCACTCCACTGCTGCACTTCCTTAGGGTCTCTGCTTTAGGATGGATGCCTACAAAGCCAAGAACTGACCCCCTCCCTCCTTATGGTCAATGGTCAAGAGTTGATCTGTACCTCAAGCCCTTCTGGCTTCAAGTACAGCTCGGCTGGAGCCACCATCCTTCAGCATATAAGCAAGCATTAAGACTCTTTCCTATCTTGGGGCCCAGATGGTGGATGAACTTCCATTGGCTGTCCAAACAGCAGACTTTCTGATGGTCTTCAAACTCAAACTAAATTAAAGGGAACTCTGGCTGGTAACACTTGTAAGCCTTAATATGGTGTAATGACTCTAAATTATTAAGACATGTTATAAAATTCTAAATTAAACATTAATTAAATTAATTTAAACAAATGGACGCAGCCATTATTCCTGATGCGCAATGCCTGCTGGGTAGATGAGGTCAGATGGTTTCAGGTCTGAACTGGACTGTGGTGTGAAGGAGTGAATGTTAGTTACTAACCTAGCTTAAAGAAAACCATGTACATTGTGTTGTTGATGTTATTTCAGTGAAAGGCAGTGTGAAGACT
>CM038720.1:2703126-2720626 GCA_021613375.1 Megaleporinus macrocephalus | reverse complement strand
CTGGCCACTTTATTAGAAACAGCTACCTTAGACTTCTCCTTAATGGCCACTTTATAAGAAACATCTACTATTTGTTTCCACTTACTGGCCACTTTAATAGAAACACCCACCTTGGACTTTTACTCAATGGCCACTTTATTAGAAATACTCACCTTGGACATCTACACAATGGCCACTTTATTAGCAACACCAACCTTATACTTCTACTAACTGGCCACTTTATTAGAAACACCCACCTTGTGCTTCCATTAACTGGCCACTTTATTGGAAACACCTACCTTGTACTTCCACTAATAGGCCATTTTATTAGAAACACCCACTTTGTACTTCTACTAACTGGCCACTTTATTAGAAACACCTACCGTGTACTTCCACTAATAGGCCATTTTATTAGAAACACCCACAATGCACCTCAATTAACAGGCCACTTTATTAGAAACATCCACCTTGTACCTCCACTATCTGGCCACTTTATTAAAAACACCCAATTTGTGCTACCGCTAATTGGCCACTTTATTGGAAACACCTACCTTGTGCCTCCACTAACTGGCCACTTTATTAGAAACACCCACCTTGTGCTTTCACTAACTGACCACTTTATTAGAAACACCCGCCTTGTACTGCCACTAACTGGCCACTTTATTAGAAACACCTACACTGTAGTGTCACTACCTGGCCACTTTATTAGAAACACCCACCTTGTGCTTCTACTAACTGGCTAATTTATTAGAAACACCCTCCTTGTACTGCCACTAACTGGCCACTTTATTAGAAACACCTACACTGTAGTGTCACTACCTGGCCACTTTATTAGAAACACCCACCTTGTGCTTCTACTAACTGGCTAATTTATTAGAAACACCCACTTTGTGCTGCCACTAATTGGCCACTTTATTAGAAACACACACCTTGTGCTTCCACTAACTGGCCACTTTGCTGGAAACAGGTACAGTCTCTAACTGTACAGCAGCAGGGTGGAGCTACCAGAGAGGGGTTTCTGATAAAGCGGCCAGGTAGTGTAGGTGTCATGTATGATGAAGTGTATTCAGGTGATAATGAGTTTTTTGAACGGTTTCTATTCCAGTCTATTCCAGTCTGTGCTGGATTCACTGATGGGCTATTTAGCTCATGCTAATGGACTCCTCTGCTCTAGCACGTCCGACATCCTCATGGAATTGTCTCTGGAGAAGATAATCTCCGTTCTTCAAGCTTCCCTAGTTATGACAGTCAGGCCGCCGGTGACAATTAACCACCTGAGGGCGCAGGATTGGAGGACAGATACGTCTCGCCTGGTCCTTTTGTGCGCGTAAACGGGAGCGAAGGCTTTGGCGTGTGAGAGAATTAGGAAGTAAAAGGTGGAGGAGAAGAACGAGGAGGAGAAGAGGACGAGGCGAAATGAGAGAATTCAAAGGTCTCTCCGAAAGAAAAACCCAGCTCAGCGCACACGCACAGCCAAAAGGTCAACCGATCCATCATCTACCTTTTCGAACGGAGTGAATGGAGGAGTGACAGGACCATGATGAACGGATGAAGAGAGAGAGTGAGAGCGGTGGGCCTGAGAGACCACCGGCTAATTTTAGAGTGGAAAGCCTCTGAGAAGGGAAACGTGGAACGTGGTGATAGTTCAGTGAGGGATGAATGCAGCTTCCACCGTCAGCCAGGGCTTGTTTTAGTGCTGGAGCTACGGAGCTAATGCAGCTCACTAGCAGTGGAAGCTTATTTAAACATGGTTTTGGAGACACTAGTTGTCCAATCAGAGGCTGTGTTCCTGATTGGTGATCAATCAGAGGCTGTGTTCCTGATTGGTGATCAATCAGAGGCTGTGTTCCTGACTTGTTGATCAATCAGAGGCTGTGATACTGACTTGTTCACCAATCAGAGTCTGTGTTACTGACTTTTGATCAATCAGAGACTGTGTTCCTGACTTGTTGACCAATTAGTTGCTGATTAATCAGACACTGTGTTCCTGGCTGGTTGACCAATCAGAGACTGTCTTCCTGACTGGTTGACCAATCAGAGTCTGTGTTCCTGACTGGTTGACCAATCAGAGTCTGTGTTCCTGACTTGTTGACCAATCAGAGACTGTGTTCCTGACTGGTTGACCAATCAGAGACTGTCTTCCTGGCTGGTTGACCAATCAGAGACTGTCTTCCTGGCTGGTTAACCAATCAGAGACTGTCTTCCTGGCTGGTTTACTGATTTACTGATTACTAATTTGCTGATCAGTCAGTGGCTGTGTTACTGACTTTTGATCAATCAGAGACTGTGTTCCTGACTTGTTGGCCAATCAGAGGTTATGCTATGGAGTTGTCAACCGCTGTCAACCAATTAGAGGCTGTGTCCCTGACTTATCAACCAGTCAGAAGCTGTGTTCCTGACTTGTCGACCAGTCAGAAGCTGTGTTCCTGACTTGTCGACCAGTCAGAGGCTGTGTTCCTGACTTGTCGACCAGTCAGAAGCTGTGTTCCTGACTTGTTGGCCAATCAGAGGTTATGCTATGGCGTTGTCAACCGTTGTCAACCAATTAGAGGCTGTGTCCCTGACTTATCAACCAACCAGTCAGAGGCTGTGTTCCTGACTTGTCGACCAGTCAGAGGCTGTGTTCCTGACTTGTCGACCAGTCAGAAGCTGTGTTCCTGACTTGTCGACCAGTCAGAAGCTGTGTTCCTGACTTGTTGGCCAATCAGAGGTTATGCTATGGAGTTGTCAACCGTTGTCAACCAATTAGAGGCTGTGTCCCTGACTTATCAACCAACCAGTCAGAGGCTGTGTTCCTGACTTGTCGACCAGTCAGAAGCTGTGTTCCTGACTTGTCGACCAGTCAGAGGCTGTGTTCCTGACTTGTCGACCAGTCAGAGGCTGTGTTCCTGACTTGTCGACCAGTCAGAGGCTGTGTTCCTGACTTGTCGACCGGTCAGAGGCTGTGTTCCTGACTTGTCGACCAGTCAGAAGCTGTGTTCCTGACTTGTCGACCAGTCAGAGGCTGTGTTCCTGACTTGTCGACCAGTCAGAGGCTGTGTTCCTGACTTGTCGACCAGTCAGAAGCTGTGTTCCTGACTTGTCGACCAGTCAGAGGCTGTGTTCCTGACTTGTCGACCAGTCAGAAGCTGTGTTCCTGACTTGTCGACCAGTCAGAGGCTGTGTTCCTGACTTGTCGACCAGTCAGAGGCTGTGTTCCTGATTTGCTGACCAGTTAGAGCTGTGTACACAGATTGGTTGCTCAGTTTAAGCAGTGTAAGGAACGAGGGATGAATAAACAACAAGTGGAGGAGTGAGGGTCAGTTTGGTGGCTGTCGGTTTTAAAAAAACCCTAAAGTTTGGCTGTGGTTGAAAAATTAATGGGACTCTATGGGGAACGACAAACAGACGAGTGCGGGTCAAACCAACACTGCAGTCGTGGTCGGGGGTCCGCCCTGAGTCAGCGTATGTGAAACAGTGTCTGTGGGTCAAGCAGAAGTATCTTAGATGGGTGCACATTTTTCGATCCCAATTATACTCTATGGGAAAAAATTCCAGAAAAATCTGTAGTTTTACGGAATCCGTGCATCCAAACAAAAAGCTGTATTCAAGCCTGAATCACAAAATCATTACCAAAAACAAATAACAGTATAATTAAATATCCAAAATACATTTGAATAAAACTTTCATACATCATGTGATATTTATTGTATTAATATTTATCTAATCTAATCTAATCTAATCTAATTTGTTTAAAACACTCACACAGTGCTGCGTTCTGATTTAATTCTGATGTTAAGCTAAACAGCTACTGGGAGAAATGTAATCACCTAATTACCGCAGATCCACTTAAAAATGAAAAGTTGTCCCACACTCAGCGTCTCCAGAGCAGATGCCGGCCGGCTGGATCTTCAGAAATGGGCTTTTGGCCCCCGTGTGCGTGTGCATGTGTCCTTTGTTGTGGACGCTGAGACACACACTGAGAGGAGCCATCAGCCTGGCCAGCAAACCAGAAGAAACCCATGACCCTGTTCATCCACTTCAGCCAATTCCCTCCAATTCCCTCCAATTCCGTCCAATTCCGTCTCCAAATTCCTCTTCACTCGCTGCAGATGGCTCGCTTGTTTTTGCCAAGGAACGTTAGCCGATTTTCAAGCTCTTTGCTGCAAACAAATAGAGATCATGTTGTCGGAGACATCAAAGGCCTGATAGCAGTTGCGTCTCGGCTGGATCTGAGGAGGCTTTACTGGAGAACGTCTCAGAGAAGAGTCCTCACGGAGCGCAGGACTGCTCACTAAGACACGCTGCTGCGCGTCGCCAGGAATAATCAGGCATCGAGTTTTACTCTCACAAACACGGCCTCGAAATGAGTTCTGCCTCCATGTGAAGATCTCAAAATCAATATCACACTGATAAGTGTTTCCAATAAAGTGGCCCGTTAGTTAAAGTACTAGGTAGGTGTTTCTAATAAAGTGGCCCGTTAGTTAAAGTACTAGGTAGATGTTTCCAATAAAGTGGCCAGCTAGAGAAACTGTAAGGTGGGTGTTTCTAATAAAGTGGCCAGTTAGTGGAAGTACAAGGTGGGTGTTTCTAATAAATTGGCCAGTTAGTGGAAGCACAAGGCTGTGTAAAGTTGTCTAATTTAGAGGCAGTGTGAAAACATAGCAAAGAGATAAGGTGTGTGTGTTGTGTTGTGTTGTGCTGTGCTGTGTTTTGCTGTGCTGTGTTGTGTTGTGCTGTGTTTTGTTGTGTTGTGCTGTGTTTTGCTGTGCTGTGCTGTGTTTTGTTGTGTTGTGCTGTGTTTTGCTGTGCTGTGCTGTGTTTTGTTGTGTTGTGCTGTGCTTTGTTGTGTTGTGCTGTGTTGTGTTGTGTTGTGCTGTGTTTTGTTGTGTTGTGCTGTGATGTGTTGTGTTTTGTTGTGTTGTGTTGTGTTGTGTTGTGCTGTGTTTTGTTGTGTTGTGTTGTGTTGTGTTGTGCTGTGCTGTGTTGTGTTGTGCTGTGCTCTGCTGTATTGTGTTGTGTTGTGCTTTGCTGTGCTGTGCTGTGTTGTGCTGTGTTGTGTTTTGTTGTGTTGTGTTGTGTTGTGCTGTGCTGTGCTGTGTTGTGTTGTGCTGTGCTGTGCTGTGTTTTGTTGTGTTGTGTTGTGTTGTGCTGTGCTGTTTTGTTGTGTTGTGCTGTGCTGTGCTGTGTTGTGTTGTGCTGTGTTGTGTTGTGTTGTGCTGTGTTTTGTTGTGTTGTGCTGTGCTGTGTTTTGTTGTGTTGTGCTGTGCTTTGTTGTGTTGTGCTGTGTTGTGTTGTGTTGTGCTGTGTTTTGTTGTGTTGTGCTGTGTTTTGTTGTGTTGTGTTGTGTTGTGTTGTGCTGTGTTGTGTTGTGCTGTGCTCTGCTGTATTGTGTTGTGTTGTGCTGTGCTGTGCTGTGCTGTGTTGTGCTGTGTTGTGTTTTGTTGTGTTGTGTTGTGCTGTGCTGTGCTGTGCTGTGCTGTGCTGTGCTGTGCTGTGTTGTGTTGTGCTGTGCTGTGCTGTGTTTTGTTGTGTTGTGTTGTGTTGTGCTGTGCTGTTTTGTTGTGCTGTGCTGTGCTGTGTTGTGTTGTGCTGTGTTGTGTTGTGTTGTGTTGTGTTGTGCTGTGTTGTGTTGTGTTGTGCTGTGTTGTGCTGTGTTGTGTTGTGCTGTGCTGTGTTTTGTTGTGTTGTGCTGTGCTGTGCTGTGTTGTGCTGTGCTGTGCTGTGCTGTGCTGTGCTGTGTTGTGTTGTGTTGTGTTGTGTTGTGCTGTGCTATGCTGTGTTTTGTTGTGTTGTGCTGTGATGTGTTGTGTTGTGCTGTGTTGTGCTGTGTTTTGTTGTGTTGTGTTGTGTTGTGTTGTGCTGTGCTGTGTTGTGCTGTGCTCTGCTGTGCTGTGCTGTGCTGTACTGTGTTTTGCTGTGCTGTGCTGTGCTGTGCTGTGTTGTGTTGTGCTGTGCTATGCTGTGTTGTGCTGTGTTGTGCTGTGTTGTGTTGTGCTGTGTTGTGCTGTGTTGTGCTGTGCTGTGCTGTACTGTGTTTTGCTGTGCTGTGCTGTGCTGTGTTGTGTTGTGCTGTGCTGTGCTGTGCTGTGTTGTGCTTAGCTGTGCTGTGCTGTGCTGTGCTGTGTTGTGTTGTGCTGTGCTGTGTTTTGTTGTGTTGTGTTGTGTTGTGCTGTGCTGTGCTGTGCTGTGTTGTGTTGTGTTGTGCTGTGCTCTGCTGTGCTGTGCTGTACTGTGTTTTGCTGTGCTGTGCTGTGCTGTGTTGTGTTGTGTTGTGTTGTGTTGTGTTGTGCTGTGCTGTGCTGTGTTGTGCTTAGCTGTGTTGTGTTGTGTTGTGTTGTGTTGTGTTGTGTTATGCTGTGTTGTGCTGTGCTGTGCTGTGCTGTCCTGTGTTGTGCTGTGTTGTGCTGTGTTGTGCTGTGTTGTGTTGTGCTGTGTTGTGCTGTGCTGTTTTGCTGTGCTGTGCTGTGTTGGGTTTTGTTGTGTTGTGTTTTGTTGTGTTGTGCTGTACTGTGCTGTACTGTGTTTTGCTGTGCTGTGCTGTGCTGTGTTGTGTTGTGCTGTGTTTTGTAGTGTTGTGCTGTGCTGTGTTGAGTTAAGTTGTGTTGTGCTGTGCTAAGTTGTGTTGTGTTGTGCTGTGATGTGCTGTGCTGTGTTGTGCTGTGCTGTGTTGTGTTGTGCTGTGCTCTGCTGTGTTGAGTTGTGTTGTGTTGCGTTGCGCTGCGTTGTGCTGTGTTGTGCTGTGCTGTGTTGTGTTGTGCTGAGTTGTGTTGCGTTGCGCTGCGCTGCGCTGCGCTGCGTTGTGCTGTGTTGTGCTGTGCTGTGCTGTGTTGTGTTGTACTGTGTTGTGCTGTGCTGTGCTGTGTTGTGTTGTGCTGTGCTGTGCTGTGCTGTGTTGTGTTGTGCTGTGTTGTGCTGTGCTGTGCTGTGTTGTGCTTAGCTGTGCTGTGCTGTGCTGTGTTGTGCTGTGTTGTGTTGTGCTTAGCTGTGCTGTGCTGTGCTGTGCTGTGCTGTGCTGTGTTGTGTTGTGTTGTGTTGTGTTGTGTTGTGTTGTGCTGTGTTGTGTTGTGCTTAGCTGTGCTGTGCTGTGCTGTGCTGTGCTGTGTTGTGTTGTGTTGTGTTGTGTTATGCTGTGTTGTGCTGTGTTGTGTTGATGCTACGCAGTAGGAGAGAAGATGAGGCGTTTGATTTGTGTGAATCCTGCTAAAGCTCTGAGTCACAAGATCCTTCGAAACCAGCCCAGGTTTCCAGCGCGGTGCAGAAAATCGATAGCCGAGTCTCCAGACACGCTCCTGTCAGTTTCTCTCGCTCACCGTCCTCGGTTCACCTGTCTGCCTCCTGCGTCTGCTCCTGTATTGTCTCAGCATGTCTGTCAGTGCTGCTCTGGCTGCCTCACACACACTCCCTCGCTCTCTCCTTCCTCTCCCTGCTGTCTTTAAGGCGGTTTAAAATCGCTGAGCTTTCAATAATGCGGATTTGTCAGGCTGCTCAAAGCCGGAATCTCAAAGCCAGTGGGCCGCACGCTTGCGCGGCTCGGAACGCCGTTCGCCCCCTCGAGTAACAGATCTCTGCAATATTCAGGCCGTGTTTAAGAAGGACTTAGTTACTCATTCAGATCCCAGCGGCTCGTCTCGCGTGTGAACGGTCACTCTAATGAAAACTCTGGCCACCCTGTGTTGGAGGGACTGACCCTCAGGACCGCTGGACAGCACTAACTTCATAAACTGCTGAGCTGGACGCCGACCAGCAGCACTAATAGGCTCATATTGTTTGAAAGGTCCAGCCTTGGTCCCTCAGACTGCTGTGGATTGCGGGTGCTGGTGGTCTTTGAAATCTGAGGAGGAGCGACAGCTGGACGCCCGACGGTCCAGCTCGAAATATGTTCTATTCTTACTTGTTAATCCAGTAAAACCCACAATTAAAACACGACGGCTCGGAATTTCACTCGTTCCCTCGTTTTAAACCTTCAGTCATTATTCAGCTATTAATCTCAGTATCTACTATGAATTATTCAGTATCTACCATGAATTATTCAGTATCTACTATGAATTATTCAGTAACCACTATGAATTATTCAGTATCTACTATGAATTCTTTGGTATTCACTATGAATTATTCAGTATCTACTATGAATTCTTTGGTATTCACTATGAATTATTCAGTATCTACTATAAATTATTCAGTATCTACTATGAATTATTCGGTATCTACTATAAATTATTCAGTATCTACTATGAATTATTCAGTATCTACTATAAATTATTCAGTATCCACTATGAATTATTCAGTATCCACTATGAATTATTCAGTATCTACTATAAATTATTCAGTATCCACTATGAATTATTCAGTATCCACTATAAATTATTCAGTATCTACTATGAATTCTTTGGTATTCACTATGAATTATTCAGTATCTACTATGAATTCTTTGGTATTCACTATGAATTATTCAGTATCTACTATAAATTATTCAGTATCCACTATGAATTATTCAGTATCTACTATAAATTATTCAGTATCTACTATGAATTATTCAGTATCTACTATGAATTATTCAGTATCCACTATGAATTATTCAGTATCCACTATGAATTATTCAGTATCCACTATGAATTATTCAGTATCTACTACGCATTATTTAGTATCTACTATGAACTATTCAGTATCTACTATGAATTATTCGGTATCTACTATAAATTATTCAGTATCTACTATGAATAATTCAGTATCTGCTATTAATTATTCGGTATCTACTATGAATTATTCAGTATCTACAATTAATTATTCGGTATCTACTTTAAAATAATCAGTATCCACTATGAATTATTCAGTATCTACTATAAATTATTCAGTATCCACTATGAATTATTCAGTATCCACTATGAATTATTCAGTATCCACTATGAATTGTTCAGTATCTACTACGCATTATTTAGTATCTACTATGAACTATTCAGTATCTACTATGAATAATTCAGCATCTGCAATTAATTATTCCGTATCTACTATAAAATAATCAGTATCTACAATGAATTATCCAGTATCTACTATAAATTATTCAGTATCCACTATGAATTATTCAGTATCCACTATGAATTATTCAGTATCTACTATAAATTATTCAGTGTCCACTATGAATTCTTTGGTATCCACTATGAATTATTCAGTGTCTACTATTAATTATTTGGTATCCACTGTGAATTATTTAGTATCTACTATAAACTATTTAGTATCTACTATGAATTATTTAGTATCTACTATAAACTATTTAGTATCCACTATGAATAACTTAGTATCTACTATGAATTCTTTGGTATCCACTATGAATTATTCAATATCTTCTATGAATTATTAAATATCCACTAAGAATTATTCAGTATCTACTGTGATTTGATAAGCATCCACTATAAATTGTTAACCACTATGAATTACTCATTTGTTCAGTACTAATTGTTCAGTATCTTTTTATGCTTTAAGTATTTGGTATGAATGATTCAGTACTACAATAAACAATAATGTTATGTTTTAACTTTAGTATGTTTTTAAATGTTTCATCTTCTTTAATACAATTTTAGAGATACTAGTTGATGATCTATACATTGAACATGAAATAATTAATAATTAAACTTAATATTTAGAATATTAATATTTTGCTAAATTCCACAGCTACATTCCCAACATCACTGACCACACGCAGGGTCAGAGCCGACCTGTCAGACTGTCAGCAGCTTGTAGAGACTGATGTATTATGAAACACACACGTGTGCTCGACTCTCAGCGTCCGGCTCTGCGAAGCCTCGGGGACAGAAAGTGACAGAGACGCTAAACGTGATCTTTCCTAAAGTCCGAATTATTCCGGGATAAACGCAGCTGTGCCAAACATTCCGACACGCTCGGACCCTCCTGAACTGACCGAGTGGCCGGGAACCGGTGTCCACATCTCACTATGTCTTTTTAGAAAGCCCCCCAAAAACAGTCACTGTGAAGATTCTTCATCACAATGAAAATCAGTGCGTCAGCAGTGTGACCACAGCAATCCGGTCGGCCTGACCAGCTAATGACCACAGACTCCGTACTGCTCCAGCCACACACTTCCGAACAGCTTCCAAACAGCTAAATTACACTCTAACAGTTCTGTTTACAATGAAAACATCAGGAAAAAAATGTTTCCAGGGAGAATGTATCTGGAAAGAGCCATGTAATTCCAGAAGTATCCCATTCAAAAACTCTGTGATTCCAGAACTATCCCATTCAAAATCTCTGTGATTCCAGAATTATCCCATTCAAATACTCTGTGATTCCAGAATTATCCTATTTAAGAACTCCATTCCATTCCAGAAATAATTGATGCCAGAACCAGGTGATTCCACAACAAGGTGGTTCCGGAATTAGAACATGTTTTCGGAATACTGTGTTTCCAAAATGTGATTCCAACAAGGTTTATTTCTAGAACAATGGGATTCCAGAATGATGTGATTCAGTACGTCTTCAGAGAGATTTGATCCAGAAAGATGAGATCTGAAAACATTTGATTCCAAATTTATATCATTCTAGTGTGATTCTGCAAAGGACGGATGCACAGAAATCTGATCCAGAATGCTCTGAAAGATTAGAAAGATCTGGAAAGAAAACTTTGATCCAGGAAGAAAAATGTGACCTGGAATAAAAGAAGGGATCGTGAAGGGAGGTAAGTCGGAATGACATGAAACTAAATTTACACTGTATTGTCTTTCAGTTCATTTACTTTGGGTGTTAAACGTGTCTGTAAAGTTCATACAATACAAAGTAACATGAATATGTTATTGTGAGAGAAGTAGATCAGATCTTGATCCAGTTTGAAGAACAAAGTTAGGTTCCAGATTTCTCCTGGACGCCCCAGACATTGTATGAACGTGTTCAGTTCCTTCAGCAGCAAATCTTGATTTATCTTAATGAAGTACTGAGCAGTCAAAGCAGGTATTAGATGAGAACTGATAATAATACTGGGTTGTTTAGGAGAAGCTTGGAAAGAGTTAAATAAACACACTGACGTATGGAAAATAACTACTTCCTCTATTAATACTGATTAATATTTAATAATAAAGTGTAAAAGCACTACTTACTGTATTAATATTGATTAATATTTAATAATAAAGTTTAAAAGCTCTACTTACTCTATTAATACTGATTAATATTTAAATAATAAAGTGTAAAAGCTCTACTTACTCTATTAATACTGATTAATATTTTAATAATAAAGTGTAAAAGCTCTACTTACTCTATTAATACTGATTAATATTTAATAATAAAGTGTAAAAGCTCCACTTACTCTATTAATACTGATTAATATTTAATAATAAAGTGTTTACTGAGTAAATACAAGTTTCTTGTCTGGAAAAAATAGCTTTTTAAATATAATAACGTCCCCAAATGACTAAAACATCTGAACAGTACTGTATACATGAAATATTTTACATAATTATGACCAAAAGTAAATAATACAGTACCTGGCCAAATTATCAGAAACCCCCGTTTGCTGGTGTACAGTTACTATTGGTTAATGGTCACTAACTCGCTTATTTTGGTTTCCGGTGAAGGTTTACATACAGATCTGCTTCTTTTTCTTTTATTCAGTATTCTGTTATACATAATCACCAATAATCAAACAATAATTAATATTATTTATCAGTAATATAATAATTACAGAACTAAATTAGTCCATTAACTACTTCAAAACAAACTCTGCAAAGGTTAAATTCTAGAACAATTAGATTTCAGAATTAAATGGTTACAGAAAGGTTTCATAACAGAATTCTGTTGTTCAAGAATATACATATACAGTACTTGTGGCCACTTTATCAGAAACAATGTTTGCTAGTGTACAGTTACAGTTATTAGTCACTAACTTACTAATTCATATTATTTATCAGTAATAGATACATTACAAGACAGAATCAGTGCATTAACTACTACAATACAAACCCTGCAACTGCAATAATAATAATAAAAATAATAATAATAAAAGCACAGACATACAACTAATAATAGTAATAATGATAATAATAAGAATATCAGTTCATAAAAAAATCTATAATACAAAAACTTTTTTTGTAGTGTGTAAACTGTCCTGCAATGACAGAAACAACCCAAAACATTGAATAATAAATAAGGACACTGAAAACAAAATATAATATAATATAATATAATATAATATAATATAATATAATATAATATAATATAATATAATATAATATAATAAGCTGTAGTGTAGAAAATGCCAGTCTGTCGTTTCTCTTCTTTATTGTGCTTAAGTGATTTATTGAAGTTTAATATCTGCGTTTGCTGCCAAACCACTAATTAAACCCCCTGAACATGACGCGCTCTCCGCCCCGCTGGGAAAACGTCTGAGCCTCCGTGTAACTGACCACACCCTCTCTGCCCCGCCAGCGGCCGTAATTGACTTTGCTGCTAATTCATGTATTACATTAAGACCCACTTTAGTGGAGCATCGCTATCATGTGTTCTGTGCTGCTGCAGAGATTTAATGTGAGCTATAAACACGGAGTGGACGAACGCCAGGCCAGCAGTTTCCCTCCTCACAGCCGTAACTCCTGCGAGAGCCGCGCGCCGGAGCGCTTTTAAATATATTATGAGCTTGAACTTGTGAACCAACATCAGTTCAGCGCTCAGTCCTCCTCTCAGCCATACGGCCTGATTGAGCTGTTTATAACGGCTGAGCGAGATTACTGGAGATTAAAGGGCCCCTGTGCCTCAGTATTTGTTGTCTATTTATGATGAGTTTGTTGGTTTCGTCAGGAGTACCATAGCAACTACCTAGCAACAGCCTAGCAACCACCGGGGATAACATAGCAACTGCATTATTGGCTACAGCAGTAGTCATGTTGCTCTCTTTATCTCTTATAATCAAACAGGCCAAGTCTCTTACTGTGCCTTTAATATGTAAATGAGCTCTTCTCTGATTGGCCCTGTGTTGTGCCTTGTAGCAATGCAGTTCAAGCAAAAAAACACCATACTGACCACTACACCACCGTACTAACCACTACACCACCGTACTAACCACTACACCACCGTACTAACCACTACACCACCATACTAACCACTACACCACCATACTAACCACTACACCACCGTACTAACCACTACACCACCATACTAACCACTACACCACCGTACTAACCACTACATCACCATACTAACCACTACACCACCATACTGACCACTACCTCACCATACTAACCACTACACCACCATACTGACCACTACACCACCATACTGACCACTACACCACCATACTGACCACTACCTCACCATACTAACCACTACACCACCATACTGACCACTACACCACCGTACTAACCACTACACCACCATACTGACCACTACCTCACCATACTAACCACTACACCACCATACTGACCACTACACCACCCTACTGACCACTACACCACCATACTAACCACTACACCACCATACTAACCACTACATCACCATACTAACCACTACATCACCATACTAACCACTACACCACCATACTGACCACTACACCACCGTACTAACCACTACACCACCATACTAACCACTACACCACCGTACTAACCACTACATCACCATACTAACCACTACACCACCATACTAACCACTACACCACTATACTAACCACTACACCACCGTACTAACCACTACACCAGCATATTAACCACTACACCACCGTACTAACCACTTCACCACCGTACTAACCCCTACACCACCGTACTAACCACTACACCACCATACTAACCACTACACCACCATACTAACCACTACACCACCGTACTAACCACTACACCACCGTACTGACCACTACACCACCGTACTAACCACTACACCACCGTACTAACCACTACACCACCGTACTAACCACTACACCACCGTACTAACCACTACACCACAGTACTAACCACTACACCACCGTACTAACCCCTACACCACCGTACTAACCACTACACCATTGTACTAACGACTACACCACCGTACTAACCACTACACCACCTTACTAACCACTACACCACCGTACTAACCACTACACCACCATACTAACCACTACACCACCATACTAACCACTACACCACCATACTAACCACTACACCACCGTACTAACCACTACACCACCATACTGACCACTAACCACCATACTGACCACTACACCACCATACTAACCACTACACCACCGTACTAACCACTACACCACCATACTAACCACTACACCACCATACTAACCACTACACCACCGTACTAACCACTACACCACCATACTAACCACTACACCACCATACTAACCACTACACCACCATACTAACCACTACACCACTATACTAACCACTACACCACCATACTAACCACTACACCACCATACTAACCACTACACCACCATACTGACCACTACACCACCATACTAACCACTACACCACCGTACTAACCACTACACCACCGTACTAACCACTACACCACCATACTAACCACTACACCACCATACTAACCACTACACCACCGTACTAACCACTACACCACCATACTAACCACTACACCACCGTACTAACCACTACATCACCATACTAACCACTACACCACCATACTGACCACTACCTCACCATACTAACCACTACACCACCATACTGACCACTACAACACCATACTGACCACTACACCACCATACTGACCACTACCTCACCATACTAACCACTACACCACCATACTGACCACTACACCACCGTACTAACCACTACACCACCATACTGACCACTACCTCACCATACTAACCACTACACCACCATACTGACCACTACACCACCCTACTGACCACTACACCACCATACTAACCACTACACCACCATACTAACCACTACATCACCATACTAACCACTACATCACCATACTAACCACTACACCACCATACTGACCACTACACCACCGTACTAACCACTACACCACCGTACTAACCACTACACCACCGTACTAACCACTACATCACCATACTAACCACTACACCACCATACTAACCACTACACCACTATACTAACCACTACACCACCGTACTAACCACTACACCACCATATTAACCACTACACCACCGTACTAACCACTTCACCACCGTACTAACCCCTACACCACCGTACTAACCACTACACCACCATACTAACCACTACACCACCATACTAACCACTACACCACCGTACTAACCACTACACCACCGTACTGACCACTACACCACCGTACTAACCACTACACCACCGTACAAACCACTACACCACCGTACTAACTACTACACCACCGTACTAACCACTACACCACAGTACTAACACTACATCACCGTACTAACCCCTACACCACCGTACTAACCACTACACCATTGTACTACCGACTACACCACCGTACTAACCACTACACCACCTTACTAACCACTACACCACCGTACTAACCACTACACCACCATACTAACCACTACACCACCATACTAACCACTACACCACCATACTAACCACTACACCACCGTACTAACCACTACACCACCATACTGACCACTAACCACCATACTGACCACTACACCACCATACTAACCACTACACCACCGTACTAACCACTACACCACCATACTAACCACTACACCACCATACTAACCACTACACCACCGTACTAACCACTACACCACCATACTAACCACTACACCACCATACTAACCACTACACCACTATACTAACCACTACACCACCATACTAACCACTACACCACCTGGTGCATTCACATTAGCTCCGCCCACTCACACTGAAGTTATAAGGAGTGTTTCGGTTTGATTTTTGTTTTTTAACTGAAGCACATACAGGCCAACCAATCAGAACAGAGAACATATATGAGTTGTTTATATAAGGATGCAGTCCTGAGGGTTAACGAGCGGGTGGAACGCGGTTCACACTGACTCCAGCACAGAAACCCTCGCGAGTAAATTAGACACAGCACAGCGAGCGGTATGGGCCCTTTAATTGTATAACATGGAACAGAAAACATTCAGGCAGAGCTCTTGTCTGCCTCAGCCACATGTTCTCCGGGGGGAACTGGGTTATTCCGAAGAGGGACAGTGCCTCCTAGTGGCGGGAGCACTTGTCACACCCGGCAGGCCTGAAATGGGAAGAAAGTGCAGGAAAACAAGTCACTTGATCCAGTCACGACTAATCAGCGGCTCAGCGTTCTGCAGCAGTGACTCAGTGCTGGACCGCCGCCAACACTTTACAGCATCAACATCAGATACATTTTGTAGATAAAATGCGTCTCCGGTGCGTGTAGGAGGTTCGCTTTGAGGAGGAGGATGGCCTGATTTGACCTTTGCTCTTCGCTGAAAGTGAAATATTATAATCAGACTCGATCTGAAATGCGTTTCCCCTTCATGTGTGCGGACTTCGTTTCTATTCCTAATAGGATTTGATGCTTTATCAGCTTTATTCAATTATAAACCTATTGTTATTATTAATTCTGCCATTAGTGAAATAATTCTGTTAGAGAGAGTGCAGATCATATGTAAACACATGGAGGTTCCAGTGGAGCGTGATTTGGGTCATCGTCTCCAAAGCTATGTCATGTCTGATGTTTCTCAGATGTTTGCTTTTGTTCCATAAAAGTAGGTTTTCTTCATCGTAAGTGCTCTGGATCACACTGAGAGCTAGCCAGGCTCAATTGTTGTCTCCCTATGAGGGGGTTCGTTTAACACACTGATACAAATAAGACCCCCAAAGTAAAGAGCGATTAAACAATGTTCCATAACTGTCTTGAACATAAAATCTACTTCGGCTTCATCAGGTGAGCACTAGACACTATTAGGTGAGCACCAGCATACCAAGTAGCATCTGCTGTACACCATACAGTATCTGGTGCTCACCACATAGTGTCAAGTTCTGATCTGATAGTACCTTGTGCACAACACATAGTATCTGGCTCACACCTGATAGTATCTGAGGTAGTGCTCACCTCATAGGATCCACTGTGCACCACATAGTATGTGGTGTGCACCTCATAATATCTGCTGCGCACCATATAGCACCTGTTACCTGGTTCACAGCTGATCTAGTATCTAGTGCTCACCACATACTATCTTGTGCACACTACATAGTACCTTGCTCACCTCATAGCATCTGCCGTACATCATATAGTATCTGGTGCTCATCACATTGTATCTGGTGGGGATTGTATAGTACCTGGTGCACACCAAATAGTTTCTAGTGCCCACCAAATACTAACTGGTGCACACCACACAGTATGTGGTCACACAGTTGTGATTGTATAGTACCTGGTGCTCACCAAATAGTTTCTGGTGACAACCAAATACTAACTGGTGCACACCACACAGTATTGGGTCACACAGTTATGATTGTATAGTACCTGGTGCTCACCAAATAGTTTCTGGTGCCCACCAAATACTAACTGGTGCACACCACACAGTATGTGGTCACACAGTGGTGATTTGATAATACCTGGTGTTCACCATTTAGTATCCACGGTGCACCTCATAGTATCT
>CM038720.1:2690626-2698126 GCA_021613375.1 Megaleporinus macrocephalus | reverse complement strand
ATCATCATCTTCATCATTAACATTAATAGCACCATCGTCATCATCATCATGATCTTCATCATCATCATCATCATTATCATCATCTTCATCATTAGCAGCAGCATTATCACCATTAACAATGTGAATGGTATCATAAGTGTTATCACTGTCATCATCATCATCATCATCAGCTTCATCATTATTAGCAACAGCAATTTAATCATTATCAGCATCATCAATACCACCACGATCATTATCAGTATCAGCAACATTATCACCTTCTTCATCATCTTCATGCGCACCCTGTACATCATCTTCATCATCAACATTATCTTCATCAACATCATAAACGTAATTATTTTATAATCATTTGGGTTTACTGTGATCATTAACAGGAAATCACCTTCTATAATAAGTAGCAGCAACATTATCACCTTCTTCATCACAATTTTATAAACACCATCACTACATCTTCATCTTTATCATCATAATCATCATCATCATCATTATCATTAGCAGCCCCAGATATTTAGTTATTATCAGCATCATCAATATCATCACTATTATCAACATCAGCATCAGCAGCAATATCAACACTAACATCAGTATCATAAGTATTATTATCTTCATCATAGTCATCATCATCATTATTAACACAATCATCCTCATTAGCACCGTCTACATCTTCTTTAGCGTCATCACCTTCACCTTCACCATCACCTTCACCATCACCATCACCTTCACCTTCACCTTCACCATCACCTTCACCTTCACCTTCACCATCACCTTCACCATCACCATCACCTTCACCTTCACCTTCACCTTCACCATCACCTTCACCATTACCATCGTCATCAGAGTTTATTGTTATCATATTATCAGCAGCACCAGTAGCATCATATTCTTCATCCTCGTCACCTCCAGCAACAGCAGTAGAGCCATTATCATTCTAGAGGTCATGAGCATCATCAGTAGCAGCAGCATCATCATCATCATCATCATCTTCTACTTCAACATCTTTATCGTTATCATCATCTTCATCATCATTAGCAGCAGTAATTAAATCATTATTAACATCATCATCATTTGTTATCATAATCTTCATCACCAGCAGCTTTATTATTTTATCATCATCATCTTCATCAACACCATCAGCAGCAGCATCATCTTCTTCATCATTATCATCATCATCCCTGTCGACATCTTTATTATTACTATTAACATCATCATCAGTTCACTACAGAGGGAGCAACAGGTCGATTTGAGACGCAGCCTATTTCTCTACAACCTCCCTGTATATAATAAAGCCTTGTAGTTTGGCGCTCTCTAGTGTCTTCTGGTCACACTGCAGAGCTTCCTCCTGAACTTCAGGGGTTCCTCTAAACGCTGACCAGGAGGGCGAAATGAGGATGCTTTACCCCTTTGCCCCTGTGCCCCTGATAACCCCCAACCCGACTAGTGGGTCAATACATCTCAGCGTATCTCCTGCTATCTTGAAGTTATCTTTGGCGCCCTCTAGTGTCTGCCGGAGCTTCCTACCAGACTCAAACTTTCAGGGTTCCTCCAGATGCGCAGTGTAGTTTCCTTTAACAACGAAGACGCGCTAAGAAGCTGCAACCCACGTGACTTGCAGTGGCCCTGACGCCCCCTAGTGTCTATTTGAGCCCCTGAACAGACCCAAATATCAAGGTTTCCTCGCAGGTAGGTTCGCTGAACAGGGAACCAGGAGCCGGTTTGAGACGCGCTCACTTCATACGTTGCAGCATCTGGCGCCCTCTGGTGTCTCATCAATAAAGTTCCCGCCAAACCCCAAAATACGCCCCCCTCCCCTCCTCTTCCCGTTCAGCGTGGGCACGGACGGGCGCTGACGTCACCGCGCGCGTGCACTTCAGAAGTGAGTCACGCAGTCAAGTCAGCGTCCCAAATTCCACCCCCCCCCCCAAACCACCCCACCTCCACCAACCAGGGAAAAGTAGAGGGTGCGCGCGGTGGGGTGAGCACGGGGGCAGGTTGGCTGAGAGGACGCAGGGCAGTTTGTGGAGGTATGGATCCGCGCGGGGAGGCCAAGGGGAGCCGCGTGCGCCGCGTGCGCCGCGCATCACGGAGGTAAGTGCGTTTTTAAGACTGCGCAGGTTTGGATGACTGTCAGCTTCAGAGGCAGCGCTGCACGCAGTTGACCACATTATGTAACTCAGAGATGGAGCTCGTGCCTACGCAGCGAGCAAATCATCCGATCAGGGTTCCTCAGACTGGTCACTGGTCACTGGTCAGATTATAAACACGTCATTACGTGTATGTACTTGTTTACATGTAGTCTTATAATATTACAGTACAGGTCAGCTTTGATCTTTGGCCAGTTGTTTACTGAACAACATAAACAACACAGTGACGTCTGTTACCTTTACACCTCCAGTTTCAGCTGAGCGTAAGTATTGGGACGAAAGAAGTTGTGTAAAGTTAGTATTTTGTCCTAATGCAAGGATTTCATCAGGTTTGACAGTCTGACATCACCAGACTCTGCGAAGACTTTAAAGGGCCCATACCCTCAAAAACTGGAATATAATATATGAAATATTATGTTTTTTAATTAAAGAGTTAAGTTTGTATGTAAATACTGGTCAAATTTCGAAGGACACCATGCACTCCCCAAGTCCATATGTGGAAACTATACTGGCTGCGTTGTTTTTGTGATGTCATAAAAACAGCCTACTGCAGTCTAGCTCCACCCACCTACAGTTGCTAAGCGTAATTGCATTTTACACCATATCATACTATTTGTTTTTTAATGAAAGGATTAATGTAGTATGTAAACACTGGTAAGGCGCCATTCACTCCATACAGTCCATATATGGTAACCATCCTGACTGTATTGTTTTTGTGATGTCACAAAAACAGCCTACTGCAGTTTAGCCCCGCCCACTTACACTGAAGGGGTGTTTCAGTCTGAGCTGCTTTTTAAAATGAGACACAGCCAATCAGGACAGAGCTCTTATGTGAGAAAGGGTACACTTTGCTCTTGGGCTCCCCCTACAGTTGTTTAGTGTGATTAAATTCTACACCATATTATACTATTTGTTTTTTAATGAAAGGGTTAAGGTTGTATGTAAATACTGGTCAAATTTCAAAGGACACCATTCACCCCCCAAGTCCATATGTGGAAACTATACTGGCTGCGTTGTTTTTGTGATGTCACAAAAAAACCCTACTGCACTCTAGCTAGCCCCACCCACTTAAGGTGAATACACTGAAGGTGTATTAGCCTGAGCTGTTTTTTAAAATGGGCCCCTCCTACAGTTTGCTGAGTGTAATTACATTTTATACCATATTATACTAATTGTTTTTTAATTAAAGAGTTAATATACTATTTAAACATTGGTAAGGTTTTAAAGTTTACCATTCACTCCATACAGTCCATATATGGTAACCAGAATGACTGTATTGTTTTTGTGATGTCACAAAAACAGCCTACTGCAGTTTAGCTCCACCCACTCACGCTGAAGGGGTGTTTCAGTCTGAGCTGCCTTTTAAAATATGACACCGCCAATCAGGACAGAGCTCTTATGTGAGAGGTGTGTGTTATTTCTTAGCTCTTGGGCTCCCCCTACAGTTGCTGAGTGGAATTCACTGTAACACCACTGCTGTAAATACAGATCGTGCTTGTGTTACAGTCATGTAACGTGTAGACCCCAATTTAAGGGGATCAGAAGTAACTGCTCAGATGTTCCATGTGAAGGACAGCGTTCTGGTTTGGGGAATGTTTTGGTCACGTTCTCTGGACCCACTCATCCATGTGGAAGACCCTCTCAACAGAATTGGATCTGAATTCATCATTGCAGATCACGTACACCATACATGTTGGTTGTCTTCTCTGGGGTGGATGAGATCATCCAGCAAGACAATGAGACACATCACACGACTAGAAATGTCCCACACTGGTTGACCAAGACTTCAGAGTACAACTCTGGACCCCTAATTCTTTAGACTTGAGTGCAATTGAGCATCTGTGGGACCACCTGGATGGTGGTGTTGGCTCTATGGGTCCTCCTCCACGCTCCCTCCAGCAGCTGTGGGATGCACTGCAGTCAGCATGACTCCAGATACCTGTGACCACCTACCAGGACCTTACTGAGTCTCCCAGTCCGTCCAGCTGCTGTCTGTGCTGGATATTAGCTGGTGGTCTTAATAATATGACTCCACTGTTCTTGGAAGTGGGCTGTAATTTGGATCTCAATGCATAAACGCAGACATAGAGCTCAGGACGCTGCTGCTCAGGTTTCAGCTGATTTTAAAAGTTGAGCTGCTGGTGTTGAACCATTAGATGGCAGTGTGGGATCACAGAAGCGCTGGGACTAGAGCTCGTCTATAGGCCGCATGTGCAGCTGTTTAAAGACCTGTGAGTGTATGTTTATATTTATCAGTCTCTATTTTACAGCTACTCAATAAACCACCTGCTGTTTGATCTTCTCGCCCATTAATCTGGTGGAATCAGTGGTTTGAATGATACGTGATCTTGAGCAGTGATTGGTCAAACTGCAGTTTAGCCCCGTCCACTCACACTGAAGGGGTGTTTCAGTCTGAGCTGCTTTTTAAAATGAGACACAGCCAATCAGGACAGAGCTCTTATGTGAGAAAGGGTACACTTTGCTCTTGGGCTCCCCCTACAGTTGCTGAGTGTAATTAATCTACACCATATTATACTATTTGTTTTTTAATGAAAGGGTTAAGGTTGTATGTAAATACTGGTCAAATTTCAAAGGACACCATTCACCCCCCAAGTCCATATGTGGAAGCTATGCTGGCTGCATTGTTTTTGTGATGTCACAAAAACACCCTACTGCAGTCTAGCTCCACCCACTTATGCTGAAGGTGTATTAGCCTGAGCTGTTTTTTTTAAAGGGCTCCTCCCCTTTAAAAATGTAATTACATTTTACACCATATCATACTATTTGTTTTTTAATGAAAGGGTTAATGTAGTGTGTAAACACTGGTAAGGCGCCATTCACTCCATACAGTCCATATATGGTAAGTCCATATATATATTAGGGTTGTAGTAACATACTGCAGTATTATGTTTAGTGATCGATTCTCAAAAACACAGTATTGATTATTAATTAACAGTTAACATGTAAATGTTTCTGGCAGCCAGTGAACCGTTTACAAGTAGCACAAGGACGCAATGCTAGTGTAAACATTGGCAAACCTGTTCATATAGTGTTGTGCTTCTGTTGTAGGATTTTAATTTGCTTGCAATATGTGACTGCTGTATCACAATACGTATTGTATCAGCAGGTTGTTGCCAATACACAGCCCTAATATATATATATATATATATATATATATATATATATATATATATATATATATATATATATATATATATATATATATATATATATATGTATATATAGCGATCAACCTATATATATATATATATATATATCTTGTTTTATGTTTCTTTTTTGCTCTTAACGTTTATATATATATATATATATATATATATATATATATATATATATATATATATATATATATATATATATATATATTTATATATATATATAGGTTGATCGCTCCCTCTAAATTGCCCATACGTGTAAGTGTGTGTTGGTCATGTGATGGACTGGTGAACTGTCCATGGTGTGCCCCATCTTCGGCCGATGACGCTGAGATTGGCCGATATATAGAATATATATCTTGTTTTATCTTGTTTTATGTTTATTTTTTGCTTTTACCGTTTATATATCATCACTGTCCAATGAAAAATCTCCAAAATAGTAACTTTACAGGAAAGACCAAAAACTGACTTTACTTTTAATGTAAGTGAATGGAACCAGAATTTTGTCCAGGCTATTTTGAAGTGTTTCTTTGTTTTTAATTTTTGCACGACACAATCTTACTTCCACCATTCGGCACTCCGGCTTCACACACATTACAACCTGCTGTCCTGCTTTTTTGTCGTTTACACACTAAAATATCTCCAAACAAACCAACAGCGACTGGTATCTGGAAACTCTGTTACAGGCTAAATTAACCAGGGGTTCATGATAAGATGCGGGATGGAATGTGGATCTGTGAAGCGTCTCATGTTACATTATGTTACATTATGGTGGGCTTATGCAAAGATGTGGGATGGAATCTGGATCCGTGACGTGTCTTATGCTACTTTATGGCAGGTTTAGGCTAAGATGTGGGATGGAATATGGATGGGTGAAGTGTGCCCTGTTACATTATAGCAGGTTTAGGCTAAAATGTGTAATGGAATTTCGATTGGTGACGCGTCTTATGTTACATTATGTTACATTACGGCAGGTTTAGGCAAAGATGTGGGATGGAATCTGGATTGGTGAGGTGTTTCATGTTAGGTTATGCTACTTTTTGGCAGGTTCAGGCTAAGCTGTAAGATGGAATATAGATCGATGAAGTGTGCCATGTTACCTTATGGCAGATTTAGGCTAAAATGTGGGATGGAATCTGGATTGGTGACGCGTCTCCTGTTATATAATGTAACAGTATTGCGGGTTTAGACAAATATGTGGAATGGAATCTGGATCAGTGACATGTCTCATGTTAGGTTATGCTACTTTATGGCAGATTCAGGCTAAGATGTGGGATGGAATCTGGAGCGGTGAAGTGTGCCATGCAACAATATAGAAGGTTTAGGCAAAGACATGGGATGGAATCTGGATTTCATAACGTGTCTCATGTTACATTATGTTACATTATGGTGGGCTTAGGCAAAGACGTGGACTGGAATCTGAATCGATAAATGCGTTGGCTTTGTCCTTTCAATATCCTGATATTGATAGACGATCGGATTGGACCCATCTCTAAACGTATGATGTGCTGTTATTGTTTTGATTGGTTGTGACATTAATTAGTTTCACGAAGCTGTGATGGTTACAGCTGTTGCGATTGCAAGTGCAATCTCTTTTCGTGTCAGGTTCAAGCAGCTACAGGCAGTTGGCTGGGGAAGGAAACTGGGAGCCCAGCTGGAGCCCAGTGAAAAAGAGCTTAAGCTGAGTGGAGATTGAATTCTGGCTTGCGCCTATACAGGATGCAGGATTCGGATTTCCTCACAGTGCCATGCTCAAGCTCAGGAAGGAAACGCTGGGCTTGGAGGTGGGACAAGTGAAGCTGGCTGCAGCGATTAGTGGCTCCCTGGCAGCCCGGCCTTCGCCCCCCTGGGGGGAGGCTGCCGGCTCTGGAAAAGCTGAATATGCAGTGTCAGTGCCGGTTGGGTATATGGCACAGTGTCAGGTCAGGGTCACCACTGCATTTCACAGGTGAAGCCACCAAAGCTGGAGGATGGAGAGCCAGTGGATGTAGCCCTGAGGGCCATGAACACCATGAGCAGCACCCTTTCCAGCATCAGTGGACGCAGAGAAAGCTGGAGGATGCTCACCGAGCTGGTTCATGAGCAGCTCTGGGAGAGGACTGCCCCAGGGACTTTGTTAGGACTGTGTGGTAGGTCCACCACAGAGCAGGTTTTATATCAGTGGTGGATCATTCCCAGCACTGCAG
>CM038720.1:2595626-2685626 GCA_021613375.1 Megaleporinus macrocephalus | reverse complement strand
GGAGTTAGGGTTTAGTGTAAATGTAGGAGTTAGGGTTTAGTGTAAATGTAGGAGTTAGGGTTTAGTGTAAATGTAGGAGTTAGTGTTTAGTGTAAATGTAGGAGTTAGTGTTTAGTGTAAATGTAGGAGTTAGTGTTTAGTGTAAATGTAGGAGTTAGGGTTTAGTGTAAATGTAGGAGTTAGGGTTTAGTGTAAATGTAGGAGTTAGTGTTTAGTGTAAATGTAGGAGTTAGGGTTTAGTGTAAATGTAGGAGTTAGGGTTTAGTGTAGATGTAGGAGTTAGTGTTTAGTGTAAATGTAGGAGTTAGTGTTTAGTGTAAATGTAGGAGTTAGGGTTTAGTGTAAATGTAGGAGTTAGGGTTTAGTGTAAATGTAGGAGTTAGTGTTTAGTGTAAATGTAGGAGTTAGTGTTTAGTGTAAATGTAGGAGTTAGGGTTTAGTGTAAATGTAGGGATAAGTGTTTAGTGTAAATGTAGGAGTTAGGGTTTAGTGTAAATGTAGGAGTTAGTGTTTAGTGTAAATGTAGGGGTTAGTGTTTAGTGTAAATGTAGGGGTTAGTGTTTAGTGTAAATGTAGGAGTTAGGGTTTAGTGTAAATGTAGGGGTTAGGGTTTAGTGTAAATGTAGGAGTTAGTGTTTAGTGTAAATGTAGGAGTTAGTGTTTAGTGTAAATGTAGGAGTTAGGGTTTAGTGTAAATGTAGGAGTTAGTGTTTAGTGTAAATGTAGGGGTTAGTGTTTAGTGTAAATGTAGGAGTTAGGGTTTAGTGTAAATGTAGGGGTTAGTGTTTAGTGTAAATGTAGGGGTTAGTGTTTAGTGTAAATGTAGGTGTTAGGGTTGGTGTAAGTGTAAGGGTTAGTGTTTCGTGTAAATGTAGGGGTCAGCGTTTAGTGTAAATGCAGAAGTTAGGGTTTAGTGTAAATGCCGAGATTTAGTGATTAGTGTAAATGTAGGAGTTAGGGTTTAGTGTAAATGTAGTCGTTAGGGTTTGGTCTAAATGTAGGGGTTAGTGTTCAGTGTAAATGTAGGGGTTAGTGTTTAGTGTAAATGTAGAGGTTAGTGTTTAGTGTAAATGTAGGAGTTAGTGTTTAGTGTAGATGTAGGAGTTAGTGTTTAGTGTAGATGTAGGGGTTAGTGTTTAGTGTAAATGTAGGGGTTAGGGTTTAGTGTAAATGTAGGAGTTAGTGTTTAGTGTAAATGTAGGGGTTAGTGTTTAGTGTAAATGTAGGAGTTAGTGTTTAGTGTTAATGTTAGGGTTAGGGTTTAGTGTAAATGTAGGGGTTAGTGTTTAGTGTAAATGTAGGGGTTAGTGTTTAGTGTAAATGTAGGGGTTAGGGTTTAGTGTAAATGTAGGGGTTAGGGTTTAGTGTAAATGTAGGAGTTAGTGTTTTGTGTTAATGTAAGGGTTAGGGTTTAGTGTAAATGTAGGGGTTAGGGTTTAGTGTAAATGTAGGGGTTAGTGTTTAGTGTAAATGTAGGAGATAGGGTTTAGTGTAAATGTAGGGGTTAGGGTTTAGTGTAAATGTAGGAGTTAGGGTTTAGTGTAAATGTAGGGGTTAGGGTTTAGTGTAAATGTAGGAGTTAGTGTTTAGTGTAAATGTAGGTGTTAGTGTTTAGTGTAAATGTAGAGGTTAGTGTTCAGTGTAAATGTAGGAGTTAGGGTTTAGTGTAAATGTAGGGGTTAGGGTTTAGTGTAAATGTAGGGGTTAGTGTTTAGTGTAAATGTAGGGCTTAGTGTTTAGTGTAAATGTAGGAGTTAGGGTTTAGTGTAAATGTATGGGTTAGGGTTTAGTGTAAATGTAGGAGTTAGTGTTTAGTGTAAATGTAGGGGTTAGGGTTTAGTGTAAATGTAGGAATTAGTGTTTAGTGTTAATGTAAGGGTTAGTGTTTAGTGTAAATGTCGGAGTTAGGGTTTAGTGTAAATGTAGGAGTTAGTGTTTAGTGTAAATGTAGGGGTTAGGGTTTAGTGTAAATGTAGGAGTTAGTGTTAAATGTAAATGTAGGAATTAGTGTTTAGTGTAAATGTAGGGGTTAGTGTTTAGTGTAAATGTAGGAGTTAGGGTTTAGTGTAAATGTAGGAGTTAGTGTTTAGTGTAAATGTAGGGGTTAGTGTTTAGTGTAAATGTAGGGGTTAGGGTTTAGTGTAAATGTAGGGGTTAGGGTTTAGTGTAAATGTAGGAGTTAGTGTTTTGTGTTAATGTAAGGGTTAGGGTTTAGTGTAAATGTAGGGGTTAGGGTTTAGTGTAAATGTAGGGGTTAGTGTTTAGTGTAAATGTAGGAGTTAGGGTTTAGTGTAAATGTAGGGGTTAGGGTTTAGTGTAAATGTAGGAGTTAGGGTTTAGTGTAAATGTAGGAGTTAGTGTTTAGTGTAAATGTAGGGGTTAGGGTTTAGTGTAAATGTAGGAGTTAGTGTTTAGTGTTAATGTAAGGGTTAGTGTTTAGTGTAAATGTCTGAGTTAGGGTTTAGTGTAAATGTAGGAGTTAGTGTTTAGTGTAAATGTAGGGGTTAGGGTTTAGTGTAAATCTAGAAGTTAGTGTTAAATGTAAATGTAGGAATTAGTGTTTAGTGTAAATGTAGGGGTTAGTGTTTAGTGTAAATGTAGGGGTTAGGGTTTAGTGTAAATCTAGAAGTTAGTGTTAAATGTAAATGTAGGAATTAGTGTTTAGTGTAAATGTAGGGGTTAGTGTTTAGTGTAAATGTAGGGGTTAGGGTTTAGTGTAAATGTAGGAGTTAGGGTTTAGTGTAAATGTAGGAGTTAGGGTTTAGTGTAAATGTAGGAGTTAGGGTTTTGTGTAGATGTAGGGGTTAGGGTTTAGTGTAAATGTAGGGGTTAGGGTTTAGTGTAGATGTAGGGGTTAGTGTTTAGTGTAAATGTAGGAGTTAGTGTTTAGTGTAAATGTAGGAGTTAGGGTTTAGTGTAGATGTAGGAGTTAGGGTTTAGTGTAGATGTAGGGGTTAGTGTTTAGTGTAAATGTAGGAGTGAGTGTTTAGTGTAAATGTAGGAGTTAGGGTTTAGTGTAAATGTAGGAGTTAGTGTTTAGTGTAAATGTAGGAGTGAGTGTTTAGTGTAAATGTAGGGGTTAGGGTTTAGTGTAAATGTAGGAGTTAGTGTTTAGTGTAAATGTAGGAGTTAGGGTTTAGTGTAGATGTAGGAGTTAGGGTTTAGTGTAGATGTAGGGGTTAGTGTTTAGTGTAAATGTAGGAGTTAGTGTTTAGTGTAAATGTAGGGGTTAGGGTTTAGTGTAAATGTAGGAGTTAGTGTTTAGTGTAAATGTAGGAGTGAGTGTTTAGTGTAAATGTAGGAGTTAGTGTTTAGTGTAAATGTAGGAGTTAGTGTTTAGTGTAAATGTAGGAGTTAGGGTTTAGTGTAAATGTAGGAGTTAGTGTTTAGTGTAAATGTAGGGGTTAGTGTTTAGTGTAAATGTAGGAGTTAGTGTTTAGTGTAAATGTAGGAGTTAGGGTTTAGTGTAAATGTAGGAGTTAGGGTTTAGTGTAAATGTAGGGGTTAGTGTTTAGTGTAAATGTAGGGTTTAGTTTTTAGTGTAAATTTAGGAGTTTGGGAATAGTGTAAATGTCGGGGTTAGGGTTTAGTGTAAATGTAGAGGTTAGGGTTTAGTGTAAATGTAGGAGTTAGGGTTTAGTGTAAATGTAGGGGTTAGTGTTTAGTGTAAATGTAGGAGTTAGTGTTTAGTGTAAATGTAGGGGTTAGGGTTTAGTGTAAATGTAGGAGTTAGGGTTTAGTGTAAATGTAGGGGTTAGGGTTTAGTGTAAATGTAGGAGTTAGGGTTTTATTTGTAATCATCTACTGTAATAACTTTCTGTGAAGGAGCTTTTAAAGGTGGACGTCTGGTTCCATTCACTTCCACTGTGTACAGCTCTGACTCTTAGCACATGGCATTTCACACTAAACCTGACTTCATTTCATCCGAACTGTTTAATTATGCTGAAAGTTTGGAATGTGTATGGAATTCAGCTTGTGTTGTGTCTGATTTGTAGGAAGTTCAGACTGATTTTAATAACGTATATGATTTTTTATAAACACCAGCTCGTATGTAAACCCTCTTTGATCCAGATCAGTGCTGCCGGTACTGCGCGCGCTCTGTGCTTTTCTGGCTGCGGATTCAGAGAACAGTGTTCATGTGATCCGTCCATGTTTGACTGACTGGAGTGTGTAGTTCTGTTACCATGGTGAGCAGCTCAGCAGGCCGGCTGATCCGATTGGCTGGAATGCCAACATAGGGATAGCATGCAATCTGCTCACTCGTCCAATAGAGAGAGAGCAGTATGGCTGCTGTTGCTATGGGCAGTCAGATCGCTCTCTCCTATCTCTTCTCTCTTTTCTCTCTCTCTCTCTCTCTCTCTCTCTCTCATTCTCTTTCTTTTCTCCCACTCTCTCTGTCTCTCCTCTCTCTCTCCTCTCTCTATCTCTCTCTCCTCTTCCGTGCTGTCTGTCTCTGTGCTGTCCACTCGTTCTAGTCAGTGATAAAAGGATGGGCGAGAAAGCTTGAGTCTCTCTCTCTCTCTCTCTCACTCTCTCTCTCTTTCACACTCTCTCTCTCTCCTCTCTTGCAGTAGGTGCTATGCGCAAAACGTCACGTAGACAAGGACCCCCCAACAACCCCCCCCCCCAACCCTCCCACTGCTTTCTCCAGTCTCAGTCTAATGCTCAGTCTCTCAGCTGCTGGGGCTACTCAGCTGTGCCGGAACAGTCTGCCCCCCCCAACACACTCTCACTCACACTCTGTAACACACACACACTCTCACACACACACACTCACACTCTGTAACACACTCTTACACACAATAACACACTCACTCATACACACACACTCACTCACACTCTGTAACACACACACACACACTCTGTAACACACACACTCACACTCTGTAACACACACTTACACACAATAACACACTCACTCATACACACACACACTCACTCCCCAGCACAGACCAAACACAAACTCAATTATGCAGAACTCAGTTCTCTTTTATTCCCCTGTTTATTCTCTCCTCTGCTCCTCTCTCCATTCTCTTCTCGTTTACTGTCCTCCCCTCTTTTTCCTTTTCTTTCTTTTCTTTTCTTTTATTGCAGTAGTTTTATATTAGTGCTAGAATGGTGGTAATATTATTTCTCTCTTCTCCTCTGTCCTCTTCTCTTCTTCATGTCTCTTCTCCTCTGTCCTCTTCTCTTTTGTTCCATTCTTTTCTTTTCTTTTCTTTTTTCTTCTCTTCTACTCTCTTCTCTTGTTTTATCTTCTGGTCTCCCATCACATCTCTTCACTTCTATTATTTTGGTTTTTTTTCTCTCTTCTCTTCCATGCTTTAATTTTCTTCTCTTTTCTTTCCTCTTCCATCCTTTTCTCCAATTTTATCTCTTTTCTTATCTTCCCTTCTCGTCTCCTTTCTGCTCTTCTCTTCTATTGTTTGATTATTTTCTCTTCTCCCATCTCATCTCCTGTCTTCTCTTCTGTCTTCATCTCTTCCTCTCTTTTCTTCCTACCTCCTCTTCTCCCATTTAGGCTCTTCTTTTCTTTTCTGTTCATCTTACCACTCTTCTTTTCTCCTCTGTCCTTTCTTCTTTACTTCTCTCCTAGGCTCTTCTCTTGTTTTATCGTCATGTCTCCCTTGTTTCTTTTTATCTCATCTCTTGTCTTCATTTCTCTTCTAATTTGTTCTTCTATCTTCTTTTTTCTCTTCTTTTCTTCTCTTCTCATCTCATCTCTTCTCATCTCTTGTCTTCTCTCTTCTCTTTTCTTTTTTATCTTCTCTCTTCTCTCTTTAATGCATAAATCATGTTCTATTTGGTAATTGGTTTCCAGTTTCTCCGGCTGTATGGACGCCAGCATCTTCAGTGTAAGAGGAAGTCTTTAAGCTATTAAACCGTGTGTTCTGGTGGCTGTGCTTCAAAGGAAGTAGTAATAATACTGAGTTGAAACGTCTAATCACCCATGTGTGCTCCTTGCTAGACAGTAAAGCCACAAAAACCTCCCCACAGCCCACCAGAGTGACACAAATAACAACATTCACACATCCCAGACTAACAACTACAGCAGCAAATAACACATACACTGAGAACAACTTCTTTAAAATGAAAGTCTCTCCTCCTGAGAGCCTCCTAGCATGGTCACTCTGCATGGTCATGCTTCCTGTGCTTCCCCAGCAGCACGAGCCAGTAACAGGACACTGCAGTGTCATATATATCATATATACAGTCAGCAGTCCAGCTCCTCTGTGAGTGTGTCCTCTCGGCCTCGTTCAAAGAGCTGGAGGATTCTGGTTACAGTGGAGGATCTCGAGGGGAACTAGAGCTCCACCAATTGATTTATCAGATTCTGTCAGAGGAACATACAGTGCTCTGCAGCTGGAGCTGGGCTTCAGCCTGAAACACTGCAGATGGATCATCTGGAGATACATATATATATATATATATATATATATATATATATATATATATATATAATGTGTGTGTGTGTATATAGAGATATATCAAGATAAGCTACACTAATGAATGTTGAGGATTCTTGTTACAGTTGGGGTGTAGCTCCACTTTGCTGTTGCTTTTGTCAGTTTGCTGCTCATTGATTTCGTCCATTATATTTGCCCCCACTGTGAAGTGTGGTCAGCTGAAGGTGCTGAAAGTATGGCTCTAGAAGGTGGAAAAGAAGTTATTGAAGTTCATACATTATAACTTTGACAGTCCCCAGCAGATATATAGGTAATAGAACATGAATATGCATGATATTCAGCATCACAGAGCTGTCCTGAAGGCATACAGTTGTCTTTCTCTTTACATTTTCATTGCATTTCAACAAGCGTTGAAAAAAATGTATGCTTGTTAATGTCATATAAGAGTCTGGCCGGGATTAAAACCTGCTCTAGAAGGCACAAGTTAAGCTGCACTGATGAGTGTTGAAGATTCTTGTTACAGTGGAGGATCTTGAGGGAGCTCCGGTTTGCTTTTGTTAGTTTGCTGCTCATTTATATATTCATAGTTCTCTTGCGAGTGCTGTAGAGAATAGCGTGCTGATAGATACATAAATAAATAGCATTATCTTTAGCAGGAGGTGTGCTGGTCATAGCTCACTACATAGATAGTAGATTTCTTTATATTTTTCATGCATAAACTCTTAAGAAATGTATGTTTGTTAATGTCATAAAAGAGTCTGGCTGGGATTTAAAACCACTTTAGAAGCTACAAGATAAACTACGCTGATGAATAATGTCATACTTGTTACAGTGGAGTAGATCTTGAGGCTCCACTTTGCTGTGTCTTTTGTTAGTTTGCTGCTTGTTGATTAGTCGATAGTTCCGCTGCAAACACTGTCCAGAGTAGTTTGTGGAAAAGGGGCTGAAAGAACGGCTTTAAAACTCATTTCAGACTTTAACCTGCTGTGCTATGAACACTGCTGATAGATAGATAGATAGACAGATATAGATCAACAGAGAGATAGATAGATAGATCGACAGATATATAGTTGATCGATCAATAGATTGGTAGAAAGATTGATGGATAGATAGATAGATAGATCGACAGATATATAGTTGATCGATCAATAGATTGGTAGAAAGATGGATGGATAGATAGATAGATAGATCGACAGATATATAGTTGATCGATCAATAGATTGGTAGAAAGATGGATGGATAGATAGATAGATAGATCGACAGATATATAGTTGATCGATCAATAGATTGGTAGAAAGATGGATGGATAGACAGATAGATAGACAGATATATAGATCAACAGATCGACAGATTGGTAGATAGATAGATAGATAGATAGATAGATTGGTTGACAGATTGATGGATAGACAGATATATAGATTAACAGATCGACAGATTGGTAGGAAGATAGATAGATAGATTGGTTGACAGATTGATGGATAGACAGATACATAGATTAACAGATCGACAGATTGGTAGATAGATCGATAGATAGATAGATAGATAGATAGATAGATTGGTCGACAGATTGATGGATAGACATATATATAGATTAACAGATCGATCGATAGATAGATAGATAGATAGATAGATAGATAGATAGATAGATAGATAGATAGATAGATTGGTTGACAGATTGATGGATAGACAGATATATAGATTAACAGATCGACAGATTGGTAGAAAGATAGATAGATAGATAGATAGATAGATAGATAGATAGATAGATAGATAGATAGATAGATAGATAGATAGATAGATAGATTGGTTGACAGATTGATGGATAGACAGATATATAGATTAACAGATCGACAGATTGGTAGAAAGATAGATAGATAGATAGATAGATAGATTGGTTGACAGATTGATGGATAGACAGATATATAGATTAACAGATCGACAGATTGGTAGAAAGATAGATAGATAGATAGATAGATTGGTTGACAGATTGATGGACAGACAGATATATAGATTAACAGATCGACAGATTGGTAGAAAGATAGATAGATAGATAGATAGATAGATAGATAGATAGATAGATAGATAGATAGATAGATAGATAGGTCGACAGATTGATGGATAGACAGATATATAGATTAACAGATCGACAGATTGGTAGATAGATAGATAGATAGATAGATAGATAGATAGATAGATAGATAGATAGATTGGTTGACAGATTGATGGATAGACAGATATATAGATTAACAGATCGACAGATTGGTAGAAAGATAGATAGATAGATAGATAGATTGGTTGACAGATTGATGGACAGACAGATATATAGATTAACAGATCGACAGATTGATAGATAGGTAGACAGAGCACTAGATAGATAGATAGATAGATAGATAGACAGATAGACGGATGGATAAACAGATGAATAGGTAGAAGTCATGGTTACACTGTTCGGTGCAACACAATACAATGCACCTCTGCTGTCAACACAAAGCACTACAGTATATAACAGTATCTAATAACTCGAGCATTAATTAATAATCAGTGCTTCAAACTGCACTTCTGAAAACGTACAGTCGTTACTGAACTCATCTGTCTGTCCATTCTCAACATTTTCAGAGGCTTTTATTAAACGTCCCGGCAGCGAATGTTTATGAACGTCATGTCGGAGTCGGGCTGGGATTTAAAGCCGCTGTTAGAAGCCGCAAGACAAGCTACAGTGACAAATGTTGGGCATTAGCTTCCGAGCGCGGGGATTTATCACGACCTGCACGAGTAGCGTAAACACGGCTGCTGGGTCTGTGACTCTGTGAGCTTCAGCGCCTGCTTTGCATGGAAGGTGTCACTAGTGTGTGGTGTCCCGGCCCGCTGCAGAGATTCCGTGTGCCTTTGTTAGCGGCGCGTCGGCCGGAGCCTCGGAGAAGTGGCCCTCGCCGAAGCAGCGCCTGCCAAACCGCCTACTTTGTTTCGGAACCCCAGAACAGTCCTCCACGTAGGAGGCGCGGAGAGACACGGAGGTCAGGCTCGGAGGGAGCCGGCATGAATGGCCGCGGGGCGGACGTGAAGTTTGTGAATAGACTCGCCCGCCTTGGCCGGTCCCGCAGGTTCGCGGCGGAGCGAGTCCTGCAAAGCGCCCGCTTTCTGCTGGGCGGAAAATGGAGTCTGCTCTGCCAGCCCAGTGTGGAGGTTTAAAAATAGCTCACAGTGTGCTGGCCTTGTTCCAAAACACATACAGACTCCCTTCTTTACACAGCCCCCTCCCTCTCTCCCTCTCTCCGGCCCCGATTGGCCAGCCGGCGTTGACCGGCAGTGACCTCCGTTCGGCGATTGGCCGGAAAGCGACGACGGGGACGTGCGAGCTGAATGCAGAGGCTGTTTAATTAGACTACACCCCCCCCACCCCTTTGCACGTGGATGAGTCTGTAGCACTGGAGAGAGGAGCTAAGAGAGAGAGAGAGAGAAGGGGGAGGTGAGGAGAGGAGTGGAGAGGAGAGGTGAGGAGAGGAGAAGAGGAGCGGATAGGGAGCGAAGGAGCAGAGGTGTGGAAAAAGAGCGTCGGAGGAGAGGAGGACAGGAGAGGACAAAAGGGATAAAGTGAAGAGAGAGAGAGAGAGAGAGAGCGTGGGAGGAGGAGAGGAAGAAGGAGGTGAGGGCAGGGAGGATTCGGTGAACGGAATGCATGCTGATTTCTTTGTGCATAATTTGAATGGACGGCGCTGATGACCGTGCATGCGAGCGCGCGCTGACGCTTTCCCTCCGGAGCACCTAGCTTGTGGTCCGGCTTCGTGCCGGTGATGCGTCTGTTGCCGTGTCTTTGTGTGTCTGTAGCTGCAACACAATCTCTAGTTATTGACAGTCTTAAGGCAGGTTTATCAGCGTGCATGGAATCCACACCGTGGAGGAATGCTTTAGGCGACCAGTGTCACTGTCCCTATCAGGCTCAGCCTTCAAATGCTAATAATAATATATATATATGTACATATACATGGCCTATGATTTGCATAGCAAATTAGCAGATGCATATAAAATCCTGCCTTCTGTATGATTTGCACGCATGCACGTACGTACGTGTGATATATGTGCACGCCGGTTCCTGCCCGGTCTCTATTCTGCTTAAGCCGGAGCCTCTCTCCTCACACTGACCTACATTCATCAGTGCGTTATCACGCTATTACCAGCCACTCGGATGTCACTCTCAATACACGCGCCCTCAAATACAGTCCTACACACTTGTTGGCGATGATATCTCGTCCAGAGCCGGAAAAGGAACCGGCATTCAGGGCTGGGGAACGTGAACAATGTGCTCTGTTTGGGTCCTGGATTCAACTCTAAGCCTTAGATACCACTCCCATGTAGAGGCTTGTGTTGCATTCGACTTCATGTACAAGGAAATGGTGAAATATTGTGAGCTGGTGCGAGTCGCCTTATAAAACCTTAAAGAATCAGTCAGAGGTGTTTAGAGAAGAAGGTCCGGCTCAATGTTTAGGTCTCAGATGGTCTCAAAATCAACATCCTACTGAAGATCTGATGGCAGTAGTAGAAAATTCACTCCCATCCTCAAAAGACATGACCAAGTTTTGACTGAGTTCTCTTTGAATTCTCTTGCAATCATCAGATTCATCCTGTTGGGGAAGGGGGACAAAGCGCAAGCCATGCTACAAGCATGTTGTATGCAGTTACACATTTCCACCAGAGAGGTCTCCAAATCCCACAAGCGTACATAAGGCAGCTTTAGTTATGTAGAACCTTAACGCTAATACTGGTTGACCTTCATATGGTAACCCAGGTTCTTAACCTAACCTTGCATGCATTTACACGTTTCCACCAGAGAGGTCTCCAAACCCCACAAGCGTACTTAGTGCAGCTTTAGTTATCCAGAACCTTAAAGCTAATACTGCTTAATCTCCTTATGGTAACCCCGGTTCCTAACCTAACCTTGCATGCATTTACACATTTTCACCAGAGAGGTCTCCAAATCCCACAAGTGTACATAGTGCAGCTTATCAAGAACCTTAACACTAATACTGGTTGACCAACATGTGGTAACCCAGGTTCTTAACCTAACCTTGCATGCAGTTACACATTTCCACCAGAGAGGTCTCCAAATCCCACAAGCGTACTTAGTGCAGCTTTAGTTATCCAGAACCTTAAAGCTAATACTGCTTAACCTCCTTATGGTAACCCAGGTTCTTAACCTAACCTTGCATGCAGTTACACATTTCCACCAGAGAGGTCTCCAAATCCCACAAGTGTACATAGTGCAGCTTATCAAGAACCTTAGCGCTAATACAGCTTAACCTCCTTATGGTAACCCAGGTTCTTAACCTAACCTTGCATGCAGTTACACATTTCCACCAGAGAGGTCTCCAAATCTCACAAGCGTACATAGTGCAGTTTATCTAGAACCTTAATGCTAATATTGGTTGACTTCCATATGGTAACCATGGTTCCTAACCTAACCTTGCATGCATTTCCACATTTCCACCAGAGAGGTCTCCAAATCCCACAAGCGTACATAGTAGAGCTTATCTAGAATCTTAACACTAATACTGGTTGACCTCCATATGGTAACCCAGGTTCTTGACCTGACTTTGCATGCAGTTACACATTTCCACCAGAGAGGTCTCCAAATCCCACAGGTGTATATAATGCAGCTTATCTAGAACCTTAACACTAATACTGGTTAACCTACATGTGGTAACCCAGGTTCTTAACCTAACCTTGCATGCATTTACACGTTTCCACCAGAGAGGTCTCCAAATCCCACAGGTGTATATAATGCAGCTTATCAAGAACCTTAACACTAATACTGGTTGACCAACATGTGGTAACCCAGGTTCTTAACCTAACCTTGCATGCAGTTACACATTTCCACCAGAGAGGTCTCCAAATCCCACAAGCGTACTTAGTGCAGCTTTAGTTATCCAGAACCTTAAAGCTAATACTGCTTAACCTCCATATGGTAACCCCGGTTCCTAACCTAACCTTGCATGCATTTACACATTTCCACCAGAGAGGTCTCCAAATCCCACAAGTGTACATAGTGCAGCTTATCAAGAACCTTAACACTAATACTGGTTGACCAACATGTGGTAACCCAGGTTCTTAACCTAACCTTGCATGCAGTTACACATTTCCACCAGAGAGGTCTCCAAATCTCACAAGCGTACATAGTGCAGTTTATCTAGAACCTTAATGCTGATCTTGGTGGACCTCCATATGGTAACCATGGTTCCTAACCTAACCTTGCATGCATTTCCACATTTCCACCAGAGAGGTCTCCAAATCCCACAGGTGTGTATAATGCAGCTTATCTAGAACCTTAACGCTAATACTGGTTGACCTCCATATGGTAACCCAGGTTCTTGACCTGACTTTGCATGCAGTTACACATTTCCACCAGAGAGGTCTCCAAATCCCACAAGCGTACATAGTAGAGCTTATCTAGAACCTTAACACTAATACTGGTTGACCTACATGTGGTAACCCAGGTTCTTAACCTAACCCTGCATGCATTTACACGTTTCCACCAGAGAGGTCTCCAAATCCCACAAGCGTACATAGTAGAGCTTATCTAGAATCTTAACCCTAATACTGGTTGACCTCCATATGGTAACCCAGGTTCTTGACCTGACTTTGCATGCAGTTACACATTTCCACCAGAGAGGTCTCCAAATCCCACAGGTGTATATAATGCAGCTTATCTAGAACCTTAACACTAATACTGCTTGACCTACATGTGGTAACCCAGGTTCTTAACCTAACCTTGCATGCAGTTACACATTTCCACCAGAGAGGTCTCCAAATCCCACACCTACCTAGTGCAGTTTTAATTATTTATATGTTTAAGATGATATTCTTTACCAGCAGGCCTGTTGTTTTCTATACAAGTTGATGATCCATAGTCGTGATTCAGCGATAAGCAACAAATCAAGGCGACAATCTAAACCACTGCCTCAAATTCCTAAGACCAAAAATGGATTTAAATTCATTTTTGGCCTAAAGATTTATATTCATAACCTAAAAATTAATAGTCGTCGTCCTAATCCTAATCTTAGTGCTAATCCCAAATCTATCCCCATCTGTATGTCCATATCAGCAGGCCACAGATTATATGTTGTTTTCTACAGAAGTTGATTATTCGTAGCCGTGATTTAGCAATTAGTGACAAATCAAGTGGGGTCCAAAGCCCATTTTGTTTCTATTCTAAGGCTTAAAAATTGGTGATCTGTAGTCAAATTAAATTAGTATTTGGAGCTAAATGTTGATACACTAATAGCACGTATTGTTCATGTTTTCTTGTCGGAAGCTGGATCAGCCTTGAACGGGCCCACAACACGTCACTTCACGTGGCATTTGTGACTTGGCATCAACATACGGTAACTGGTGACACTTACTGGGTAATAATGTCTGCCCCCTAGTGTGTATGTTCACTAGTGTGTGTATATGTGGGTGTTTTACTGCCCCCTAGTGTGTATGTTCACTAGTGTGTGTATATGTGGGTGTTTCACTGCCCCCTCTTGTGTATGTTCACTAGTGTGTGTATATGCGGGTGCTTCAGTGCACGGATGGGTTAAATGCAGAGGTGAAACTAGAATTCTACATACTAGTTCTAATCCTTAGTTTGTAGATTTAGGACCCTTTTTTAGAAATTCAATAGTTCAACATATCAAACTGCATTGAAGCGTAACACGTGGTAACATATCGTATTATTGTATCTTGACTAGCTTGTAAATACTGTGTTAGCTTAGGGCTAGCATATTAGCTTATGGCTACAGCTGTTGATTGGGGGTTGGCTTTTTTTTAAATATTGCAATTACATAGTATTTAATGCTCTAATAACTTAAAACTAAAAACATATTAACGCAAGCCACGTATTAAATCTGTCCTTATCGATGATATATTGAAAATATATCAAATCGAATTGCTGCAGCCCTACAGTAATGTGTTCTGGTAATATATATATATATATCAACAGTTAAGACAGCGCAGCAACATTAGCTAAACAACAATCAAGCTAAACATCAGCAGCCCTGCGTCCGAATAGGCCTGCATAGTTTCCTCAGCCTGTTTCCATACGGTTAGCCTCAGCGCTAAAGTTATATTAGCACTCACTCCAGTCTGTTTAGTCTGAGTCGGTGTAGTTCCGCCCCCCTGTACAGCTGCAGAGTGCCTGTCTGCTACTCACCCACACACACGCTCACTCTGAACGTCTTCATTATTAGGACGCACTGCCTTAAAGTGAGACATTATTCCTAATTATGGTCGGGCCGTGCTGGGTGGGCGGCAGTGGTGGGAGTTTTTCGCCGTTTTGGTGGTGGACTGGAGGTTCAGCAGTATTCCCTTGGCCGGCCAAGCCAAACACTTCCCAACCTCATGTGGCAGAGTGTGGCTGGAAGGAAGCTGTCATTAGCGCACCGCGACTGTGGCTTTGTGCCTCAGTGTATTCAGTCTGGAGGAGCTAAAGGCTCAGGGCTTCGCCAGACAACAGCTAGTGCTGCAGACTTGCTGGGCCAAGTTAACTCAGCCTATCGAAGGTTATTGAAGATCGTTTACAGTTCGGCCGATCAGCCAAGACACGTTTGCTCCGAAAGTCGGTCCGGGGGACAGAAGCGTGGATAAAATTCAGGACTCAGGCAGCGGCTTTTGGTAATGTTACTTACTTTTATCAGTTTTTTAAGGACAGCATAGCGTCAAAAACCATGCACGTCTATTGGAGATGACTTAACATCTCCGTACGGGTTGAGAGAGTATTGTAGCGTACAGTTAGCGCCATGCTACTTGGTGGATTTTTAAGACTTAAACTGGCTGATTGGCTGTGTTTTGAAGAGGGAAAGTAAAAAAAAAAAATGTTCATAATATTCATTATATTTAATGTTCTAATAACATGTAAATATACTAAATTACGCCACAATTTCAATCTGTCCTTTTTGTTGATGTATGTATATCAAATCGAGAATCTCTGAACCCCTATATATATATATATATATATATATATATATATATATATATATATATATATACAAACTACAGCTAATCAAGCATATGAACTGTTAATATAAAACAATATAATATATAAAATGTATGTATATACATATCTGGAATCTGTCCACATCATAGCTTTCTAGCATAACGTTTTCCAGAATCACAATATTTATTTCCGGCTCACAGCTTTCTGCAGTCACAGCTTTCCGGTTTTTCTCTTTTGGAATCCCATCTTTTCAGGTCTTCAAATCTTTCCAGATCCCATATATTTCAGTATTGGTTTCCTTCTTGACACCTTTGTGGAACCAAAGCTTTCCAGATCACATCTTTCTGGAATCCCATCTTTGTGACCTATAATCCATTCAGGGGGCAGTCGTGGGCTAAAGGCAAGGGTTGCCAGTTCGATCCCCTGGGCCAACAGCACCCAACTTAAGAGCCCTTGAGCAAGACACCTAACCCTCAACTGCTCCCTGGCCGCCCTGGATTGAGCTCTACCCACCGACCCAGGCAAGTGTGCTTACAGCCCCCTTGTGTGCATGTTCACTAGTGTGTGTGGGGCTGTGTGTGTATGTGGGTGTTTCACTGCACGGAGGGGTTAAAGGGAGTTTGAATTCCACTGTGTGCGAACACAAGTGGCAAATTGTGGCTAATACGAATCCAGGTCACAGTTTTTCTTCTGGAATCATATCTTTCCAGAAAGCCGTGATTCCAAAAATTCTCTTTTATGTTTCTACATTATTTGAACACGACAGCTGTTCTTTATATCCTGTGAAAGTTTCATGGTTAATGGACCAATAGACACGCGGCAAAATAGCCTGGAAATAATTCCGGTTCCATTGACTTACATTAATTATGGAGTAAGTTTTCGGCCTCTCCTGTAAAGTTACCATTTTGGAGGTTCTGTTTTTTGTTATCGGACATTTATAAATAATAAGAGGTTTGTGACGTACTTTTATTAATTTTTCAGAAAATAAAGTGTCAAAAACCACGTACGTATATTAGAGATGTGTTATCAGAGAACATCTCCATACGGTTTGAGGAATTGGTGGATCATAAGACTCGAACTCCCTGATTGGCTGTGTGTGAAGAGGAAAAGTTCTTTTACACTCCTGCTTCAGAGAACTCTCCTGGAATGGTTTCTCTAAGAGGGCCAGACAGGACGAGCTGATTAAAGAGAGAGAGAAGAGAGGACGAACGAGTTGGAAGCCCTCTGTCTTGGTTCTGTGTGAACAGTGTTCAGCTGAAGTGACTGAAGTGTTTGTTGCTGGTGGAGTGAATGGATCTGCTGAGCTGGATAATAAGAAGCAGAGAACACGAACACCATTCATTCATGCCTCGGAACGAGAACGATGTGACCGGTGAAGACATAAACAGGCGACAACTGTGATTCAGAAAGCTCCGATCCGTAAAGATATGATTGCAGAAGACTGTGACCTGGATGGATTATAGGTCAGAAAGATGAGATTCCAGAAAGAGGTGATCTGGAAAGCTTTGGTTCCAGAAAGGTGTCGAGAAGGATTTGAAGATCTGAGAAGATGGGATTCCAAAAGAGAGCTGTGAACCAGAAAGATGTGCTGTTATGATTGAAAAGAAAGTCATTCCAGTGTCATATATCAGAAGAAAACTGGGATCTGATCAGAAAGATGTGATCTGCAAGGCTTTAATCTGGAAAGGTGTCAAGAAGGAAAGATTTGAAGACCTGAGAAGATGGGATTCCAAAAGAGAACTGTAAACTGGAAAGCTGTGGTGTTCAAAGATGCGTTCTGAAAAGATGTGTTCTGGAAAGCTAGTTCTAAAAAGATATGCTGTGATTCTGGAAAATGGAAAAAGGTTGATTCCAGAATGAAGTGAAGTGGAAATAAGTGATCTAGAAAACTGTGATTCCGAAAAGCTATGGAAAGATGTGGTTCCAAAAGAAAACTATGAAGCAGAAAGCTGCGATTCCACAGAGCTGACATGGAACAACGATATTCAGAAAGATTTGATTCCAAAAGAAAACTGGGATCCGGATAGATTACAGGTCAGAAAAATGCGTTTAGGAAAGTTGTGATTCCAGAAAGGAATCCAATGAGGAACTCTGATGTGGACTGTTGGAAACTGGAAAGATTCAGGAAGATTCAGGAATTTCAAAAGATGAAATTCTGGTGTAGAAAGACATGATCCGGCAAGAAGGATAAGATCCTGGAAAAGATGTGATTCCAGAATTATGGAATTCCGGAGGAAACCTGAGAACTGGCATCTGGAACGATGTGACCTAGAAGGAAAGCTATCCAGAAAGGATCAGGAAAAGGACGAACACCTGTGATCTGGATACAAGTGATCTAAAAATGGGCCACCCTGAAGATTCCCGGGACTGTTTTATAGCTCCCTGTCGTTCCGAAGGCAGGACAGAAGCATGTTTGTGCTGACTGAGCGAGTTAATCCATCACTAATGCACATCTGCAGCACTGCAGCTTCCTCACCCGCTGCAGCGCTCCGGCTAACGTGGGGTCAGCGGAGCGCACGGGAGGGCTGAGCGGCCGCGAGGAGGAAGTTTGCAGATGAACGCGGAGCTGTAAATCATGTCCGCCGTCTGCCAGGTGAGCTCCGTGTTTGCTGCCAGGTCGGCCTGTATGCGCCAGGAGCGGAGTGTATCATCGGTTGCCTAGGAAACACATACTGTACTCGGAAGGTGTGAAGCAGAGAGAGAGAGAGAGAGAGAGAGAGAGAGAGAGAGGGGCTGGTGAAATCCAGGCTGCTGGGGAGAGGTGACGGAAGGCTGCGGGGGGAGGGGCCTTGCAGGGGACGGCGGAAAAAAAAAAGAAATAGAAGAAAAAAAAAAGCAAGCAGACTGGCTGGTGAAAGGGGGCTGGGCTTTCTTCTCTCAGCATTTCTCTCTCTCTCTCTCTCTCTCTCACTCTCTCACTCTCTTTTTTTTTCGCTTTCTCTTTCCAAGCCGTTCCCTTCCTTTCTTTGTCTGTTCTCCTGGAGGGGAAAAACGAACAGGAGTGCGAAAGAGGGGGAGAGAGAGGGAGAGGGAACGAGGGAGAGAGAGTGGAGGGGGAGAGATAGAGGGTGAAGGAAGAAAGGAGGACAAAAAAAAAGAAAAGAATGGACCGGCCACGCTCGTCTCTGTGACAATACAGACGCACCTATCTGTCAGAGCCGTCTCTGAGTAAGACCACCTCTCTATCTGTGTTGTTGTGCATGCGGGTGGGCTGCGAGGGGGGCTGTTTAAAGAGACACTGGGCTGTTTAAAGGAGCACAAGCCTGCTTGAAGGGACCCGAGGGTGTTCGAAGGGACACTAGACTGGACAGTAGGCCGTTTAAAGGGACTGTTTAAGGGGGCGTTAATCTGTTTGAAGGGATTCTATGGTGTTTAAAGGGACACTGGTCTGTTTGAAGGGACTCTAGTGTGTTTAGAGGGACACTGGTCTGTTTGAAGGGACTCTAGTGTGTTTAAAGGGACACTAGCCTGTTAAAATGGAGGCTGGTCTGTCTGAAGGGACTATGGACTGTTTAAAGGGACACTAGACTGGACACTAGGTTGTTTAAAGGGACAGTTTAAATGGACACTAGGGTGTTTAAAGGGGCAATAGGGTGTTGGAAGGGATACTAGTCTGTTTAAATGGTCACTAGGCCACTGTTAGGCATGTGTTTGTGCAAATTTCCAGAAGCTGAGACCCCCGAATGTAGGAGCTACACATGCTCACAAACACTGTAGTGAGTTATTTTTTTTGTGTGTCACTTTTAACACAATCTGCATATTATTGCCTCATTTTGGTGTCAAGCATGCCAACGGGAGCTAATCTCACTTCATTAGCATGCCTCAATTTGCATATTGCTAATTGGTGATTATTGACTGTTAGCAACATTAGCTAGCATCTGTAAAAACTTCTCTTCTGCGCTCCTGACTCGGTGGTGTTATTATCAATGTGGTGCGAAAGCGTGGAGAAACGACTCTGATGCCTTTACAGTGGTGGTGATAGGAACCAGACGTCTCTGGTATTATATACTATCTGGAACCAACAGCATGGCGAGCTTTAATGATGATGATGATGATGGCAAAATAGTGCTGCAGACTGTTTAGTGCTGGGGACTGTTTTGCCTCACAGCGCTCTTGCCTGTATCCCTCCACTGTGAGAGAGCGTAAAAGTACATACAGTACATAAACAATACACGGCGCTCATAAAACCATGAAATCTTCATAAGCATTTAACACCATAACTTTTTTTTTTTTTTTGGACGTCTGGTTACCTACCGCCACCACCACAAAGGATCAATTTACACTGAACCACTTTGTTTAAGTGTTATGCAGGAATTTTGAGAAATTGGTGTACTTTCCCTTTAAAGCTGTAGGTTTAAAGGGACGTGCACAAACCATATATGGGCACATACATTGCCGGGGCAGATTTTTAGTGCTCTGGCTGCACAGCTGGTTTCATATGCTTTCTATAGTGTCAAACTCCTCAGTAATTACCCATAATGCTTTGTGCATGTTGCTGTACTGCATCACACTGAGCTATAGCAGTCGTCTCAGCGGTCTGTAGCGATGACATTATAGTACACAAGGACTATTTTGTCAACATTTTTGAGGCCGCGCTGCCGGTCAGACTCTCTTTGTGCTGTGCAGCAGGCCGGCATGTGACTGCCTCTCTCTCTCTCTCTCTCTCTCTCTCTCTCTCCCTCTGTGTTTTCCTCTCTCAATGTTTTTTCTTCTCTCGTCTTCGTGCAGTGCAGTGCAGGTTGTGTGGATGTAGCCTGCACAGCAGTATGGAGATGTAAAGAAAGCTGCACACGAGCGCCGCTGCACACGGTGCTGTGTGTGTGTGTGTATGTGTGTGTGTTAGTAATATGATAGCAGTGTTGTAGTGAATGCTCTCAGGCAGGAAGTGGGCTTATTATGGCTGTGTATCATGATCTCACAACAGCGCTCTGGAGGCCATCAAATAAAACACACACTGGGCAGCAGTGTTGGGTGTAGCCAGGGTGCAAAGCATGGCAAATGAGAGCAGGGCTACAACAATTTTGATATAATTATTCTTGCAAATTAATCAACTAATGACTGACCAGCCAGCATGAAAGTAAAGGGTAGTGATAGTAATTGGCTATTGTAATATATATATATATATATATATATATATATAATAAGAAACTAATAAGAAACTATACAAACTACAGCCAATAAGAAAGTATATGAACTATAACTAATAAAAATTATGAACTATAGCTAATAAGAAACTATACAAACTACAGCCAATGAGATAGTATATGAACTATAACTAATAAAAAAAATATGAACTATAGCTAATAAGAAACTATGTAAACTTTAGTTAATATGAAACTATATAAACTATTGCTAATAAACTATATGACCTAAAGATTATAAGAAACTATATGAACTATTGCTAATAATAAACTATATAAACCATAGCTAATATGAACATTTATAAACTATAGCTAATAAGAAACTTTATAAACTATAGCTAATAAGAAACTAAGCTGTGTCTAACATGAACATTTATAAATAGCTAATAAGAAAGTTTATAAACTATAGCTTATATAACTATATAAACTATATAAACTATAAATTGTAACTAATAAAAAACTGTATACACTATAGACTCGCTACGCAGAAAAAACACAAATACAACAGACAAAGCGTAACGGTGGACTAGCCAGTGATGGAATGCTTTACCTGGGATGGCCCAGCGTCGTGTGGTGTCGAGGACGTTCCTGTAGCATTTGTACTGTCATCGTTTCATGTGAAGTGCTTTTATTGGTTCTGAGATTTAGTCCGGTTTCAGTTTTCATTGTCAGACTGAATTTCAGTTTCAGCCAAGAATTATATAACTCGATTGATTGATAGAGGCGTGTGCTCGTGTGGGGAGTGTTTCCATCATTAATATTAAAACTGTGTTGTTTATTTATCTGTTGTTCATTTTGTCTAATGTCTCTGTGTGTGTGTTTGTGTGTGTGTTTGTGTGTGTGTTTGTATGTGAGAGAGAGAGAGAGAAAGAGCTATATCACCTACTGCCTCTCTTTTTTTAGAGAGGTGTCTTTGTATTCTCTTATCCTGTAATCCCCTGTGGTCTCACATACAGCCTGGATATTATATTTCTGTCCTCTGTGTGTGTGTCTGTCTGTGTGTGTGTGTGTGTGTGTGTGTGTGTGTGTATGTCACCTGCTGTTCCTGCTGACCCACTTCATTACACACACCTGGAAATGAACTCAGAGAGGTGGAAGGATGAAGAAAGAGAGAAACCTGAGCTGTCAGATGAGTTTACCAGTTTTATAGATTATAATATATATATATATATGAGTGAGAACATAGTAGAGGAGTAGAGGACGGAGAGCAAAAGACAAAGAAGAGACAGAAGTGAGGGTGAGAGAGAGTGAAAGAGAAGAAAGAGGGCAAAGAGAGAAAGAGGGGAAAAAATGAGAGGAGCAACAGAGTGGGAGTGAATTGAGCTAAATACTTTGTTTGAGTTGTTGCACACACACACACACACACACACACACACACACACACACACACACACACACACTAACCCACACACACTAACACACACACACACACAAGCTAAAAGTGTCCCAGTCTGACCTTCAGGCCAAACCACACGCCCCTGAACTGAAATACATGACATGCAACAGCATATATATGTATATATATATATATATATATATATATATATATATATATATATATATATATATGCAACATACTATATATATATGTTCTGTTATGTATATGCTTACGTGTGCATACCTATTGTATCTACTATGTAGAGGGGAAAAACACTCTTTATCTTTCTATAATACATGTTCATATATATATATATATATATATATATATATATATATATATAATATATATATATATATATATATATAATCATATACATGTCATATATATATATAATATATATATAATATATATATATATATATATATATATAGTAATATATATATTCATATACATGTTCACATATATATATATATAATATATATATATATATATATATATATATATATATATACACATACAATCACAGTGGAGGTTAACAGATTATGTATGTGATACTGTGAATAATATTTAAATATTATGTAAATTAGAGTTTGTTGGTTTATGTGTGTGTCTGTGAGTGAGAATGTACTTCATCTCTCAGCACCTGGACCCCTCCTCTCTCCCTCTCTCCCTCTCTCCCTCTCCACCTCTCTCTCCTTTCCGGCTCTTTGAATCTCTCCCTCCACACAGCCCCCTGCCCAGGCCCCCCTCCCCATCAGTTTCACTCAGCGCTGCAGACTTGCAGCCTTGGTCTCAGTTCCGCTCCGCTGGAGCTCATTCCTCCCTATAGAATGAAATATGTTCTCATACACACAGCAGGTCCACATACACACACTGCACCGGGCGCCCGTCAGAGCTTCTCCTGTTCAGGTTCCAGGCAGATATTCAGGGGTGTTGAGGTTCTGGACTCTGGGGTGGTCAGTCCAGTGTTCAGCTTCTTTGTTTGGTGTGTCTGTGTCTCCTTTTCTCAGTGAGGAGCTTCTTGAACATCTACACATCCTTTCAGACCTCATAGAATTGAGGTGTCTTCTCACAGTGGAAGGATGGACAGAAACACCAGTGGATGTTCTCAGATCTGAAGGAGTTTGATGTTCTTCTCAATCCCTGATAGGGACTGTGTTGGAGGGTCTAGCCAGTCTTCCAGGTGGTTATTAGGAGTCGCATTGTACCTACTGTATGCAAGCACGTCTCCTTGGATATATCTCAGGAAAACTTGTAATTGATTAATGGTTGTTTTGACTGGACATTAAATAAATAAGTGCCCGATTGTGGTGAACATAATACACAGAATTTGCATAAATGTGTGTGTGTGTGTGTGTGTGTGTGTGTGTGTGTGTGTGTGTGTGTGTGTGTGTTCGCATAAAGTATGCATAATGACTAATGTGAATAATGTGCAGTGTTTGGTTGCCAATAGGGGACCTGAAGATTTGTGGGGACCGTACCTGTGGTCCCCATAAACATAACCAATTTTTATGTAATGTGTATGAATGCAAGTACTGTCACTAACTATACAACTGCAGACCAGGGTATTTGTGGGGACACTATAGAGAAGACCACTGTAATTAATCAGTACCTTATTAATGAGTAGTCCATAAATTGTCCCTACGCATGACCGTATGTATGTGTGTGTTTGTGTCTGTGCATGCAGTGTGTGTATGCGCGTGTGTATGTGCAGTATATGCGATTTATTTGTTTTACTATATTCCAAGGGACTAAATTCTGTTTGTTTACTATACAGCTCCCCATAAAGATGACCACTGTCATTACCAGATATTAATATTGATGGATCCAGTATTAAGGAAGTCCCTAAATTGAGTCTAAACATGATGCTGTGTGTGTGTGTGTGAGTGTTTGGCTATTTCTGCATTCGGTGTATGTATGTGTGTGTGTGTGTGTTCTTGTAGAGGTTCTTCTGATTTTTTTTTTAAAAAGTTTTTTAAAAAAATCGAATAAAGCAGAAAATTAGTCTTTGGGTACTGAGGTTAAGGTTAGGGTTAGATTTAGGTGTAGGTGTAGTATTATTTAGTTACAGTAAAACAAAGTTCAATAGAAACCAATGGATGACCTCACTAATATAGTAATACAAACAAGTGTGTGTGTGTATGCACACTTTATGCAGTGTTTGTGAGTGTTGGGCTATTTTTGCATGCAGTGTGTGTGTGTGTACGTTTGCGCATGCACTTTTTGCAGTGTGTGTGTGTGTGTGTGTTTGTATGTGTGTGTGTGTGTGTGTGTGTGTGATGGGCTATTTCTGCATGCAGTGTGCATATATGTGTGTTTGCGTGTGTACTTTTTGCAGTGTGTGTGTGTGTTTGTGTGTGTGTGTGTGTGTGTGTGTGTGTGTGTGTGATTGGCTATTTTTGCATGCAGTGTGTATATATGAGTGTTTGCGTGTGCACTTTTTGCAGTGTGTTTGTGTGTGTGTGTGTGATTGGCTATTTCTGAATGCAGTGTGTATATATGTGTGTTTGTGTGTGCACTTTTTGCAGTGTGTGTGTGTTTGCGTGTGCACTTTTTGCAGTGTGTGTGTGTGTGTGTGTGTGTGTGTGTGTGTGTGTGTGTGTGTGTGTGTGTGTGTGTGTGATGTTGGGCTATTTCTGCATGCAGTGTGTATATATGTGTGTTTGTGTGTGCACATTTTGCAGTGTGTGTGTGTTTGCATGTGCACTTTTTGCAGTGTGTGTGTGTGCCTCTGCGTATGTGCAGTATATACAATGTATTTGTTTGTTTTGCTATATTCCTAGGGACTAAATCCACCAAACAATTAATGTTTATTAAAAATGTAGTTGGGGGCCTCTGAATTGCTGGGGACCCTGCTTGTGGTCCCCATAAAGGCGTTTTTTTTTGTTTTTTAACAGAACAGACAGCTACTTTAATTTAAAGCTGGAAGAACAAACGTGTCACAACAGTTTCACGTTCCGGTGGCAACGTAGACATCACTGTTGCCCCGGTGATATACTGGCTGGTGCTAATTACTCTAGCAAAGTTCTAGTGCAGATACGTTTATGCATCAACTTTGCTGGGATTTCCGCTCCGGCTCCTTTTGAAATCCTGGATAACAAAGGGCTTATGTAAAAACACATAACACCGTGTGTATGTGTGTGTGTGTGTGTGTGTGTGTGTGTGTGTGTATGCGTGTGTGTAGTGAGAGTAGAGATGAAAGCTGAGAAAGTGAATGGAGGAGGCTGGCAGACCGACAGAGAGAAGCAGGGAGGAACTAATAAAAGAGACTAGATATGAAGCTTTTCAGTTTATTCTTAGTGTTCCAGACGAGAAATTCCAGTATAAAGCAGGAATGCCCAAATTGCGTCCTGCGGGAGTCAGGTTGGTCCAGCGAGGAACGTTTTATTTGGCCCATCAGAAACTTTCTCTGGACCCACAACCATTACAAGTCTTCTTTATTTGTATTATGTTTGATCTTTTTGGCCCTCAGCCCACCATAAACGTTGCGAACGTTTGGGCACCCTCTGAAAAAAGGGCCCGTGAGAGCGGAACTCTCATGCGCCTGGTTTGGTTAGATACTGCAGAGCTCAGGTCGTGTGTGTTTGCAGCAGAAATAGTCACGTTTCCACAGGAAGTTAATGCCACTTCCTCCTTAACGGCTTAACTCACATATGTACATATGCTCTTATGTTCAGTCCTTGCTGGTTTGCTTCCTCTTGTTTGTTTCATCTTTGTTTTTGTTTTTTTTTGTGAGTTGCTCTTATGTCGGGAGGTTGGATGTTGCGAAGCGAATGACCTCTGTACAGTGCATAGCGTACGGGAATCCCTGAGGCATTACAGTGTGTATAAGGTGGATCAGAATAATGCAGGAGATTATTTTATATAACAAAAGTTGCCATTAAGAAATTTTGAACTATGTTTGTTGTTCCATTCATCATTAAATGTCCACGTTATTTAAACACACCCCTAGACTGAAATATAGCCCAACATAAAAAGAGTTTTATTACTGATTTAAGAGACTTACAAAAATATAAAATATATATTTCATGCATTATATTACATAATACTTTGAAGTGTTCCAGTGGTGAACAAAACATACAATATAAAAAATAGAAAGTTACAGATACATGAGAGGTGATCAAATGTAGGTTTTAAGGTCAGTAACCTGAAATGCTTTCCATCTTACACTTCTCACTACATCAAAGTGAAAATCTACTACTGTGCATGCAGCTGTAGGCCAAATGGGTGGAGCTAAACTGCTGCAGGATGATTGGTTGGAACTAAACTGCTGCAGAGTGAATGGGTGGGGCTAAAGTGGCTAAAGTAGGCTGAGTGGGTGGAGTTAAGCTGCTGTATGCGGAGTGGGTGGAGCTAAACTTCTGTAGGCTGAATAGATGGGGCAAAACAGCTGTAGGCTAAATGGGTGGGGCATGCATGCTACAGGATAAATGGGCAGAGCTAAACTGCTACGGATGAATGGGTGGAGCTAAACTGCTGTAGACTGAATGGGTGGAGCTAAGCTGCTGTACATTGAGTGGGTGGAGCTAAACTGCTGCAGACTGAATGGGTGGGGCAAAACTGCTGTATGCTAAATGGGTGGGGCATGCATGCTATAGGATAATTGCGTGGAGCTAAACTGCTATGAATGGGTGGAGCTAAACTGCTGTAGGCTGAATGGGTGGGGCTAAACTGCTGTAGGCTGAATGGGTGAGGCTAAACTGCTGTAGGCTGAATGGGTGGAGCTAAACTGCTGCAGGCTGAATGGATGGGGCTAAACTGCTGTAGGCTGAATGGATGGGGCAAAACTGCTTTATGTTAAATGGGTGGGGCTAAGCTGCTGTAGGAGGAGTGGGTGGAGCTAAACTGCTGTAGGCTGAATGGACATCTAATCTGATATAGGCTGAATAGGTGGAGCTAATCTGATAGGGGCTGAATGGGCAGTGCTAAACTGCTATAGGCTGAATGGGTGGAGTTTATGTGCTATAGCATGAATAATAAAAAATTATATATAAACCTATAGAGATTATCATGCTGTTGGTCAAATCTTCAAAGCTGTGGTCATGTGTGCATCTGTGTTTGGTCTGGGAGGCAAGTTCTCCTTAATTGGCTGATACTGCACCAGAGGGGGCGCTTATTGGCCCAAATTCCTATAAATCGTCCCAACTCTTGCCGCCATGCTGTACTACTCCTATCCCGACCACTGAGGAGCCCTAGCCCACTTCTGACACCAATGTGGTTTATCAGGATGTTTAGATATTTCACATGTTATGGGTAGAGGCTGGATACACGCACACATCCAACAACACGCCCACAAGAGGCCAACTTGAGATGACACCGACTTCTCGTCTCCTGAGAGGGCGGGGAAGCTCAGGGGGTGGCCCATCTGGTGGGCAGATTTTTTTTTCATAGGAAAATAAAAGAGGGACCTGAACACATTCCAGTCATTCCTGCACTGGTAGTCTCTCTTTTTCCTCCCCTCGCTAAACCGGCTGATATCACACTCCGCCACACTGCAGGGACGGACTCACACTTATCAACACGCTACACACACTGTGTATGGGGGTCTGTTTGTTGTCCTGATAAAGCAGCCGAGGGAGGTGGAGCAGTGAGAGGAGGTGTGTTGGGTTAAGATTAGAGGAATGTAAAGGAATTTCCGTCACCCAGTATTTGGATTAGGGATTAGCAGATCAGTCAAATTTCATATTCGCGTTTGTCAGCTGGTGTTGGAACGTACCAGCGAGCGGGACCCCCAGTCTGAGCGTTGGGCCGCACGTCTGTGGGATTGTGTCTATGTTGGTCCAGTTAGTGTCATAAAAGCTGGATACTGATGTTAGTTCTGTAGGGGGGCGGAGCCGGCTTGGAGTGTTGGACAGAGAGCTGTCAAACAAGCTGCTCATTAGCCACGCCCACACTGTTCTCAGGTGGTCTTTACAGTAAGCAGCAGAGTGGACGGAGAGAAGGGGCCTGATTTGAAATTTTCCTGTATGTTAGGCTACTGTTAAACTCTCTCTCTTTCTCTCTCTCTCTCTCTCTCTCTCTCTCTCTCTCTCTCTCAGGCTGAAGTTGTGCCGTCTCTGTTCTGCACTGGAGGGACCCCCGCAATCGTTAGCGTGGTGAGCATTTGTTTATTTCTTTACTGAATGGAAGCAGTTGCATCAGATTTCTGCAACACGTACCGACTGTGTTGTCACAGACAACAACACTTGTGTGTGTGTGTGTTGCTCCAGGCTGGATGTATCACGCAGCAGAGCAGTATTCTGGGCGGTACTCATGGGACTCCTTCCCCTCCGGTGGCTCCAGCAGAGCAGCATGGGCTCCGAGCTCCGGACGCAACTGGGCTGCTCCGTCCAGGTCTGCTCCCCGGCCACATTTAAGCTGACTTTACACGCTGCAACCTGAAATCATAATCCGCCCGCAACTTTGAAGTTGGAGGTCACATTCAGACCAGCCTCTAGCTTATATAAGCTCCATCAGCTATTCAAAATGATTAAGCTAGCTAGATAAGCTAGTGCAGTGGTTGTGTTGCGTGCAATACGTTTATTCCAACAAATTTAGTATCTATAATTAATGTAGAATGGCATATATATATATATATATATATATATATATATATATATATATATATATATATATATATATATATATATATATAAACTATATATATATAAACTATATATATAAACTGCTGTTTTTAAATGCTGTAGGCTGGGGTTTGATTCCTCACCTGGGTGACCACTTTACACTGTACCAATAAGACTACCTCCACTTACCTGTGTACAGGTAAACTGTAACACTACCCTCACCTACCTGTGTACAGGTAAACTGTAAAGAAACACAAGGTGAATAGAAGGTGAATCTTCATATTGCTCGCGTATTCATTCACCCTCTATCCGCAGGGCCAGTGGAGGAGTGTACCAGCCCCAGCACCCCGGCATGAGCCACACTTCAGGAAGAAACCATCATAAAGCCTATAACAACAGGTTCATCTGGACTTACACACTCCCTAATCTCACACTTCTGTTCTTATTTATATCATTAAACTGAAATATTAATGTAATAACATAAAATCGAAACCATTGCACTCTAAACTTGTTGTTAGAGTGAGTCACGAGTCAGCCTCTAAAACTGTGTATACTGTTGTGTTCAGACCTCCGGAGTCGAGCAGGGACAGAGCTCATGGTCAGCCCAGAGAGAGAGGCCCCGGAAGGGACCGGGCAGCTCCACGGCCCTGGGGTCCAAACCACCAGGACCACCAGAACCCAGAACGGGCCGCTGTTATCAGCTACAGCTCAGGGTGCGGAGGAACCGTCTCCAGCAGCAACAATCACGCCAGCCAGCCTCAGAGGGTGAGAGAGAGTGAGAACACCCAGCTCACATCTGAACAGACCAAATCTTAAAAGTTTGGGGACACCATAAGAGTGGTTTGGGTGTGCAACACTCGGTTCTAGAGAAGTCAGAACTGTTCACAGTGGTGGTGAATGAAACATCATTACCACCACTGTGAACACCATCACCACCACTGTGAACACCATCACCACCACTGGACAAATCATCACCACCACTGTAAACACCATCACCACCACTGTGAACATCACCACCACTGTGAACATCACCACCACTGTGAACATCATCACCACCACCACTGTAAACACCATCATCACCACTGTAAACATCATCACCACCACCACTGTAAAAACATCACCACCACTGTGAACATCATCATTACCACCACTGTGAATACCATCATTACCACTATGAACATCCTCACCACCACTGTAAACACCATTACCACCACTGTGAACATCATCACCACCACTGTGAACATCATCACCACCACTGTGAACACCATCACCACCACTGGAAAAATCATCACCACCACTGAAAAAATCATCACCACCACTGTAAACACCACCACCGCCATTGTGAACATCATCACCACCACTGTGAACATCATCAAGACCACTGTGAACAACATAACCGCTACTGTAAACACCATCACCACTACCACTGTAAACACTACCACCGCCACTGTGAACATCATCACCACCACCACTGTAAACACCATCACCACCACTGTAAACACCATCACCACCACCACTGTAAACACCATCACCACTGTAAACATCACCACCACAAATGTATTAAATGCCCCTTCAAGTTATTTCAAAGCCAAAAAACAACGACGGTGGACATATTCACAGAAGCTTGTCAAATAGCCTCTCAATCAATAGCAATATCTCTGTTTCCCTCAGTATGGAGGCCCTCACCAGCAGCAGCGCCCCCCGCAGTCCCAGGGAGAGAGATGGAGTCCAGTGTCCCCATCACGGCCTTTCCAGAGCCCCTCTCTCAAACGGCCAGCACCCCCCCACAGCGACTCAGCCCCCCACCGAAACCCCTCACCATCCAGAGACGACTGCCCCAGCAAGAGGAGCAAAAGCAACAGTTCACATCAGGTTAGCTCCTTTGACCTTTCATTACTGATCATAAAGCAGCCAATCAGCCAAATATCCTGATTCTCCAAATTTGATACAGCAAACAAATCATTATTCACCAGTATACCAGTAGTTGACCAGTAGCTGTGACCAGTAGCTCCAAATGCTATCCCTGCTCGAACACAGCCACTTTCAAATAGGATCAGATCTGTTACTGCCTGTTCAGGGAAGGGGTTGTACAGGACGAAGGTTCGGAATCACTGTTGTACTCACATACGATCACTGAACAAAGGCGTTTTAGCACCATCTGCTGGTGAGTATCGCTACTACCAAACTAAATTGCTTTGTTTTCATGTTTTGCAGGCTTTTCCTCCTAGAATGAAGCATCCTATGAACCGTCCACTCCTGTCCCATCCCCCTCGCACCTGGAGCCCCCCATATAGGAATTCTACCCCCTGGAGTCAGTCAAATAAGAGGCATTCCCCTTCACGCTTCCAGGTTGGACAACGAATCCCACTAAGTCATATCGTTAACTAAGTAGAAATCCCTTTTTGAGCTGAAACTGGTTTGCTAGATCCTAACAACACATATACTGATGTGAAAATGGCCAAGTGTTAGAATTGAAATTGAATATTTCGTTTCATCTAACGAAATATTCCTTTTATTCCTATTTCCTTTATAACCTTGCCTCAGCAGGAGTCTAGTCAGGCCAGCAGCAGAGATCACTCCAGCAGGACTCATCCCACTTCCCCTACTCTCTGTGGCCCCAGCCAGACCTTTCAAAAGCCAGGCCACAACCACCCCCGAGATCACCCGGGCCTCCGTGGAACCAAAGGGGACTGGGGGCGCCCTGTTCCCCCCTCACCAGCAAACTTCACCAGAGTGCCTTACAGCCCCCAGCACCAGCCCCCAGTGTCCACACACAGGCACCCAGATGCATCTGGCAGTGGGACTACGGTGTCGCATCCCAGCCGTGGGTCACCCACAGCGGCCTGGAGAACCCAGGATCGCCCTGCAAGGCAGAGCAGTGTGAGGCCTCACTGAGAATGCCTGAGGACTTTTACGTTTTAATGAGATTTAATGAGATTTAATGAGAACTCAGATTTCCAATCTTGGTTTATTGCTCCAATCTGTGTTGTTGTGTGTTTGTTTCTTCACAGGAGACAAGGCGCTCTGGTACAGGGCTGGATGGACGGCAGCAGTCACAGGGACCAAAAGAGGAAGGGAGGCGCCATGGCACCGCCAAACACACCCAGCCCCACAGCACCCCCTGTGGGAGAGACCATGGCAAGCAACGAAGTCCAGCTGCAGAGGCCTTTACTGCCCCTCCAAGTGCTGAACCTGGATCTGGGTCTCACAGGTCAGAGGGGAAGAAAAGCAAACTTTCCAAACACCGGAGTCCATCTAACTACGTCCACTCCAGCTCCTTAAACCACGAAAGTCAGGAGAGCTCAGCGAGTCGGCTGGAGACGAATGTGCAGAAACATGGACAAACCAAGAAGAGGCACAGGGAGCATGACAGAAGGAAAGAAAAGAAGGGTGAGGATGGGAGGGACAAGATGGAGAGAAAACTGGAGGCAAAGAAAAAGAAGAAGGAAAGGGAAGAGGGAAGAGGGCATCGGGAGAGGAAAGGCATGCATAGAAAAGCGGAGATGGGGCTGAAACAGAATGAAAGGAAAGCTAAAGATGTAAAGAAAAGACACAGGAGAGCAGAGAAGGATGGCATCAAGAAAGAAGAGAAAGAGAAAAGAGAAAGTTCTCCCCAGGCTCCATCATCTGGCTCGCCCAGTAAAAGCCCTCATTCAGCCATTTGTCAGTCTACTCCATCTCCAGCCATCTTGCATACATCACCTTCTCCAGCTGATGAATACGTAGAAAGTGGAGGAGAGGAGGAGAGCAGTTGCCATTCTGACTCTTCAAACACCTCAGGGTCTGTCCCACCCTCCTTAAACCCTCCAGCCAATCAGAGCCATTCTCCACCACATTTGTCAAAAGATACTGCCAATAGCACGACCTCAGAAAGTGATGACAGCCTGTCCTCCTCTGAGCCTATGAGTCCCAACACCAGCAGCTGCAAGAGGTCTCAAGAGGAGCAGCCTGACCTCGAAGCTTTTACCTCCAATCTGCCTGCAAGCAGTGAGCAGCAAGTTCCGATTTCAGATGCATCCACTGAGTCTGAGGAGAATGTTCCCCAGCAGCCTGAGGCAAGGCACGCTCCAGACCTGCTGCCTGCCCATGGCACCTGTACAGATGACCACCTGCGGTTGGACCCCTCAGCCAGCCCTCCAGTCCTAAGCTGGCAAGGCTCCCCTGTCTCAGATCTCAGCGAGGAAGAGGAAGATATAATGATGAGGAGGCCTGTTCTCCAGCCTAGTCCCACACACACCTCTCCTCTTCGAGACCCAGAAGAGCTCTGGAAGGAATCTGGTGAGTCCAAGATAGGCTTCCAAAAAATAAATTACTAATTAACCAGAGTGGTCAGGTTCTGATCAACTTTTACACTACTTTTACACAACTTTTACTCAGAAAATGAATGTTAAGTCTCTTAAATCTGTTTTCATTTTCTATTCGTAACATTGTATAATAATTTCTGGTTGAATACCTCACTCTCATAGCAAAAAATCTCATTTACAGGAGGGTCTTGGCCCGACTACCGCCACAGTGACCTGGCCAAACTTTATGGCTTTGCCGAGACATCAAAGTTTGTAGATGAAGAGGAGGATGAAGGACATGACACAGAACAGCAGGACAACAGCACAACAAGTTCTCAGGTCACCCAGAGACCCCACCTGCACCAGACCGATAATGCCTCTGGAACAGGCAGCCATAGGTACACGTACAGAGGTGGACCTTTCGGTCGGCCACCTCCAAATGCTCTGGCTGGGGTCAAGTACTCCTCCTCTCTTTCACTGGGCCCAGAGATACGTCCTCCAGAACATCAAAGCCCAACCTCTGCATCCCCAGTGGCTGTTTCTCCAATAGATAGGTCACCAACTGACCTGTCTTCTATTGGTCTTACCCCAACTGACCTGATTGGTCTGGGCCCAACTGGCTTGTCTCAAACTGTCCCTCCCATTGCTGACATGTTCTCACCTGGTACCTCCCAAACTGGCCCATCTCCAAACAGTCTCTCTCAACCTGACCTGTCTCCAACTGGTCTTGCCTCAACTGGCTTGTCTGAAATGGGCCTGACCGCTGGCTTCTCTCAAACTGGTGTGAACCCAACTGGCCCATCCCAAACCAGCCCGTCTGAAACGAAGCAGATCCCTAGTGCCCCTTCCCCATGTCCCTCAGAATCGACTTCGAAATCTGAAGATAACAAAAAGACAAAGGATGAGGACAAAAGTGTCCATAAAGAAGCTGGGGACAACTTAATTAAAGCCGTGGAATCGTGCAAGGTGCCTCCTTGTACCTCTCTAGAGGAGGAGAAAGAAGCAAAGATGATGTCCCCTGCTACCCTGCAGGCCAAACTGGCCCACAGTTGTGAGGTACTGTTGACCCAAAGCTCTAACACTGTTTCTGTCCCCATCCCAGAAGAAAGTGGAAAGAAAGAGGGTAAAACCATCAAAACAATTAAGAAGGCAGCAGAAAGAGTCAGAGGGAAGAAGGGAGATCGGGAGAAAAGTCAGAAACAAAAGCTTGGCGGCAGCAATGAAGGTTCAATTGTAAGAGAGAGCACAGAACGAGCCCGTAAAAAGCATAAACGAAGGACGGAGAACGAGGCACAGCGCTGTTCTCTGCCTCTTTCCTCTACCTCCAGTGGTCAACCCAAGCAGCTCAGGAACAACCAGGCAGTGACTGTAGACAACATCAAACAACAGAACAAAGTCACAGAGGAAGAGAGGGAGAAGGAGGGAGGGAGAGGGGAAGAAGAGAGAGTGAAACCTGGAGAGGAGAATGAGAACAAAGACAACTACAGACGTGCATGTCTAACACAAGCCACAACAAAAACAACACTGAACACAAACACCTCCCCCAGTGCAAGTGGCTCTAGCAAGCCTTCGTTGCTCAGTAAAGCTGAGTTGCTGAGGCTGCAAGCCCTGTCTACCATACCTCTGAAAGAGCTGAAGATCCAGTTGGTTAAATTGGACAGCAATGGGAGGCAAACCTTCACTGCCTCCGAGTTTGAGCAGAAAAGGATTCCGCTGAAGGATATCAGTATTAAGAACACAGCAGCAGAGATCATCAGGGCCTGCAAGTAAGCCTCAGTGTTTTTCCTTGCATATTTGCACCACAGTAATCTTTCTGATTCACATTAGCCATCTGCTTTGGTAGAACCTCCTACCTTGTACTTCCACTCACTGGCCACTTTGTGAGGTCCACCTACATTATAGATCAGGGGTGTTTACTTAGAATTAATTAAGGTCCAGTTAGAGACGATTTCTGGATAGTCCAGAAGGTCCAGACTGAACTAGCATTAACTGGCTTTTCTGAAATGGGCCTGACCACTGGCGTGAACCCAACTGGCCCATCCCAAACTAGCCCGTCTGAAATGAAGCAGTTCCCTAGTGCCCCTTCCCTTTGTCCCTCAGAATCTACTTCAAAATCTAAAGATACCAAAAAGACAAAGGAAGAGGAGAAGGAGGACAAAAGTGTCCATAAAGAAGCTGAGGACAACATAATCAAAGCTGTAGAATCATGCAAGGTGCTTCCAAAACTAGACGAGCAGGTCCCTTCCAGAAGCGTTCCTGTTAAACAGTCAGTTTTCTCTGTGGACTTTTCTGTTTTTAGAGCTTGTTATTCTTTCTAACTCGCTTTAGTCTTCGGCTGCTGCTCCTCACTTCGTACCTCGCCTGTGTGCGTGCCGCACGCCCTAATCTGCATTGATCTGATTGGCTGAGGAGCTTTCGCTGATCTTACAATGCAAGCGATTGGTCTCTGAGTTCAATGCGCCACAAAGCCTGTATACCGTAAAGACAACAAAAGCTCCGCCGCTTAAAATGAACTCAGTCAAAATTAAATCATTCTCAATAGTTTATCGGTTTGGGTTTGCATTGGACAACGTCTGGGTCCGGATCCGGATCGCGGTCCGCCTATTAGTGACCTCTGTTATAGATCAACTAAAGAGGTGTACAATTACAGGCAATTGCCCATCTGTTGTCATGTAGAAATTGTCAGCCACTCTGTTCTCTAATCATCAGCTTCAGACATATGACCAATCTTTGGCACAGCAGTAGCCAAATGCAGCTCTGTGATCAGAAACCAATCGTGGATAAAAGCCTAGCGGATAAGACAAATTTGCCCAATCTTGGAGACCTACCGTACTGGAGGTCCGATGGACCTGACTCGTATGTTCAAATGCCCCTGACTGTTAAGTTACCTAAATCAAGTGGGTAAAAATAGAGTTGGAGCTAAACTCTGCAAAGTGATAGCCCTCTTTGGACACCCCTGGGCAAAAGTCTTTACACCAGCAAGGTGGAAATACAAGGTAGTCTCTATCTAAGTACGTAGAAGGTATGCAGACACAGTGTTCCCTTAATGGCACAGGTTTGATTAGCAACTTTCTCAAATCTCTCCTTTTAACAGAGGAGCACCAGTGAAGGGCAAATTCCGTGAGTCCTATCTATTGCCTGCACTGTCAATAAAGCCTGTATTAAATGTTGAGTCTCCCATACCCCGTGAGAAGCTGAACCCTCCAACACCCAGCATCTACGTAAGCATACAATTCTTTTATCTCTTGTCAATCTGCTTTGCCACAGGCTTTACCACTGGGCAGTGCGATATGGTACAGTACAAGTACAAACAAGTGAACTTGCATGTTCCATCACATGCATCGACATGATTCGTTACTTGAATGAGCTCTTAAAAAGGTAATAGATCGCGAGAATCAGTATCTGTGACTCTTGATAAAAAAACAAAAGCAGAATACAAGATCAATCAAAAGTCATCACAAGAAAAGCCATGTGATCATCACACAATCTCTAGAGCACCCCACCAATATTCATGGTCCAGTTGTGTGATGGGAACCTGCCACAGATACTCATTCAGGGTACAGATTGTAGTTGTGGGTCTGGACCAGCAACTGTACAGCACTGTCCAGGTAAAAACCACCATCATATGTGTTTATTCTGTTCTGTTATGTTTGACTCTGTTTGTGTGTGTGTGTGTGTGTTTAGCTCGAGAGTAAGAGAGATGCATTTTCTCCAGTGTTGCTGCAGTTCTGCACCGATCCCAAAAATCCTGTTACTGTTATCAGAGGCCTGGCGGGATCCCTCCGGCTCAGTGAGTACCGTCCTCTCTGCCTGTCTCTCTCACTCTCGCATAGAGGCTGCCAGAAATAGAGGGTTGACACAGTTGGATCGCTTCCACAAAGAGACCTAACAGCATTGTATCTTTGTCAGTGTATCCCCAAAGCACATCTTTAAAGGCGTACTATGCCTTTTTAGTTTTTATCTATCTTTCCATTAGTGTGTTATATAGCTTTCAGTGCATGTCAGCAGACTGCAGTGTTCTTAAGCCCAAAGTTACATGCCAGAGGGAGAAACCCTCTCCCACAGAAACAACTTTTCTTAGATGCCCCTTGTAGGAATTCCAGCTCTTTTCTCTGTTACAAGGTGACATCATCTCGTAACATTGTCCCGCCTACTGGCAAGCTTGGCACACCCTCACACAACACCATCCTGCTCCAGTCTAGCTTGCAAAACTGGACTTTCAGGATTGGACTCAGGCTCAAACAGATACAGTAGAACTGAGAGTACTGTCAGAACAACCACAGGGTTGTGGGAGCAGAACATGTAGCAGAATGCCACACTATAGGGTAACCAGTCAGGACAGAGTGGGCATGGAGACCAGACTCGTTGGGAGGTGGGGCCTAAGAAACAGTGCTTCACAGTGTGAAGTGTTTCAGGGTGAATACATATGTACATACATATTTTGTATGTGAAGCTATCATAGTAGATAATGTCAGAGAACCTTCAATATGTTCAGAAAGCAGGCACTTGAGATGTCAGGTTCTGTCCCATTTGGTCCAAGGAATTTGTTGGAGCCAGTCAGTTAGATTGTGGCCCCACCACATCAAAGTTTACTTGCATAAATTTGTCATTGTTAGTCAATTTCTTGCTTGTTACCCCAACACGTCGCTAAACCATAGCTACAAAACTCCTATAGGCTAGTTGCCTCATTGTCTGCTGAAGTGAACACACAGTAACTTACTATACCTAATTTACTCAAATATTTCCTTAAAGGTCTTCTTTTCATCTCATCTCTCTGTTTTTAGATCTGGGGTTGTTCTCTACTAAGTCCTTGGTGGAGGCGAATGGTGAACATGCTGTGGAAGTGAGGACTCAGGTGCAGCAGCCAGCTGATGAAAACTGGAACCAAGCTGGCTCGGCTCAGACTTGGCCGTGTGAGAGCAGCCGATCCCACACCACCATTGCCAAATACGCTCAGTATCAGGCGTCCAGCTTCCAGGAGAGCTTACAAGTATGTACACAAACAGACAAGACCTCTCTTCATGGTTTTCCGTTGAGCTATGTGTACTGTAAATACTGTCCACAGCTAAATATGACAATCCCCTAAATCTTAGTAACCAAACGGAAGTCTTGTAGCTCTTGTTGTTTTATTAATAAAACCTGCATTTAATTCCAAGAACTGTATTTGTCCTCCAGCACACTGTCCAAGCAACTCCATCTATGCCTTTCTATGACGATCATTAAGCAAACCACTTGTAAGCATGAGGTGCAGACCTCACAAGTAGCACACACTGTGTAGTATAAACAGATTTCATAATCTTTACTTTTATGTACATCTTTCAGGAAGAAAAGGACAGCGAGGATGAAGATGAAGGAGAGAAAAAATCTAAATCAGTCGAGTCGAAATTAGAGACTTTGCCCAGCACTCCTTCTGTCGCCAGCACATCCAAGTCAGAAGATGCCTTATTTTATAATTTTTTAATGTTCATTCATCATGTAAGTCTCACTGGCTTTACAGATATGTGTTGCTCACCGTGGGAAACTATGTATTTCTCTCTTTTTCTTTTAGCTCTGATCAGAAAGCCATTGGGAAAATCATTAAATTTGGAACCAACATTGATCTCTCAGACCCAAAGAGGTAAGACAGATGCAAATTTCCAAGGAAAATATTTTTCAATACAATGCATTGCAATAGGTTGCATTTTGGTGCATCCTAGCTGTTAAGCTGTGGGCAATAAGCACAAGACTAACTGACTGATGGGTGTAGTTTTAGCTTTAATAGCTGAAAGGGAACTTGTCTAGCACAGGCCAGTGACAGAATCCATAGGGATAAAAGTGCATAGCAAGTCAAGCAGAGAAGCTTGGATCAAGGTCCCACAGATTTCTGAGGACCCCTTTATGAAACCATCTGATGGCAGTGTTCCATTAAACAGGAACAGCCATTTGCCAGCTCAAACAATAGACTGAAAGAATGGTGTGTCATGCTCTACAAGGTCACGAAGTGTGAAGGTCTTTGTTCTTTTTTTTTTTTACTTATTTGGCCATACTCAAGAAGTGTCGTACCTTTGTAGAAGGTTTGGACCAAAGCCATTCTCTAACTTCTTTGACCTTACTATGGTTAATTTTGTTGTGTTAGAATAGAAGAAGAATAGAATTAGAACTATTTACCACCTGTGTTTGCACACAGAGGAATTCAGCCTCCACATTTAACCCATCCGTGCAGTGAAACACCCACATATACACACACACTAATGAACATAAACACTAGGGGCAGTGAGCACACTTGCCTGGAGCAGTGGGCAGCCCTATCTACGACGCTTGGGGAGCAGTTGGGGGTTAGGTGCCTTGCTCAAGCACACTTCAGTTGTGTGCTCTTGGCCCTAGAGGTCGAACCGGCAAACCTTCCAGTCACAACCTTCCAGACCGGATCCGTAATCTATGGCCTACAACTGCCCATGACTTGCTCATGGAAGCCAATTAGGAGAGACTGTGCACTTGAAGTTTAACATATATCCAATGTAACCAATGTAAGTGATTTTTTAAGGGTGGTTATAGTACTTCCCAGAAATGACCCAAAGCATCAAAGATGTATGTATCTATTCAAAGCAGAGTAGATTCATGAATGCTGAAAGAAAACCGGAGCATTACTGAATCCAAAGGGCATAATTATGTACTCACAGTGGTCGTTGAGGGTGTTGAGCATAATTTTCCCTAATTCCGTTGCCAAATGTGGCCAAGACTGAATGCACTTTACAGGTCCAGCTTTGTATTGATAGTATATTCACTGGGAGAAAGGAAGTCACTGTTTTTATGGTATCTTAAAGTCCCTATTGAAGAATACAAGGCCTGCGGTCACAGCAATTCACGTATCAGGAGAGGTGAGCAGGTGTATCATTCTTAAAGCAAAGGACTTACAAATGTAGTCATACATAGATGCTTCCTGTTAGGTTAAGAGGGGGACATCCTGGGAATTACAAAAAGCGTTGTTGGTGCTGCTTATCCCTGGAAAGGGTGACTGGCTGTTGGACCAGAGGCTGGACACACAGGAGACTTTCAGGCCCCAGTTGTGGCGTGAAGGTTAGAGATCTTGTCTTGTGACCAGAAGGTCGCTAGTTCGATCCCCAGGACCGGCAGGCCGCGACTCAAGGTGCCCTTGAGCAAGGCACATAACCCCAATGGCTGCCCAGGTGCCGAGGATAGGGCTGCCCACCGCTCCGGGCACATGTGCTCACTGCCCCTAGTGTGTATATGTGGGTGTTTCACTGGCACGGATGGGTTAAATGTGGAGGTCAAATTCCGCTGTGTGCAAACACATGTGGGTAATTCTAATTCTAGTCCTAAGATGAAGGGAATCTCTTCACAGGCTTTCTGATCCTGGTTGAAGTTGTCAGGTTTTACGCAGTAAAGGCAGCTCAGCTTAAGGTTTCGCTTATCCTCTCTTTTGGAGATAATTTTTGTCTCTCCAGTTGCATATGATCCTCTGGTGTGACAGAAGGTTGGTGAGCTCTGGACAAAGTGGTAGCCTGGGAGCTTGTTACCCTGAGACTCTCAATAGCTTGCACCTTGTCCTCTCTCACATGGCGAATTGTTCTGATGAAAGTGTTGATAATTGCCTCTTGATCTCTTGCTGTTAGATTGCTGACTCATCCCTAAGATTCTCCCGTAGGTCCCGGTAGATGATCTACTGTATCCAAGTTTCATTACCAGTTTTGTACAAGGTGGCAATGTTGTGTATTGACCGGGTTGTGTTGCTTTGTTGAGTGCAGGTGGAAGCCGCAGCTGCAGGAGTTGCTGAAGTTGCCGGTGTTCATGCGTGTTTCTTCAAGTGATAACATGCTGAGCCATGTGGGTCACACCATACTGGGCATGAACACTGTCCAGCTGTATATGAAGGTTCCAGGCAGCAGAACTCCAGGTCACTCCCTCATACACTTCTTTGATGTTAAAATCATGTTCGCGAAACCTTTTGAATATGGTTATACGTTCCTTGACATGATGTGATGTGTCTTTTTCCTCAGGCCACCAAGAGAACAATAACTTCTGCTCTGTGAACATCAACATCGGCCCTGGAGACTGTGAGTGGTTTGCTGTGCATGAGCATTACTGGGAGGCCATCAGTGATTTCTGTGAGAAGTGAGTCATTTCTATGTCACTGTGTTTTATATCTCTGTGTTTTGATGGCTTTAGGCTCCTCCTAATTATGTCTAGGTTCAAAGCATGTTGGATTCGTGTGACAGCCAGTGGCAGACGAATGTTTGAACACATCCGATGGAATTAAAAGTGGGAACTTCTTAGTGCCTGTTGGAAAAGCATCCCAGGTGGCTCCTCATGAAACTGCTTGAGGGAATGCCAAGAGTGTACAAAGCTGCATAGAGAGCTAGATCTTCATTGGACTGTTTTGATTTGTTGGGGAAGATTATTGGTTATTTCAGAGTTTTATCATTCTAATAAAAAAAATTAATTAAAAACCTGTAGCTGAAACCGAACCTGACTGCATTCAAGAAAGTGAAATCTTTCCGTGTAGGCAACGTACCTACAATATCTCATTGTGACATTGTTGTAAAAATTGGTTTCATTATTAAAACCATTTCAGAAATCTAGTAAAATGATCTAATTAATTATTTTGCATGTCCCTCAGGCATGGAGTAGACTATCTGACTGGCTCATGGTGGCCGGTTCTGGAGGATCTGTACCAGGCCAACATTCCTGTGTACCGTTTCATTCAGCGCCCGGGAGACCTGGTGTGGATCAATGCCGGGACTGTTCACTGGGTGCAGGCCGTGGGCTGGTGCAACAACATCGCCTGGAACGTGGGTCCACTTAACTGTGAGTACTGACTGTGTACACCAGGGGGTGCTAGAGTTTCTATGTCTGTGGTAGGAATGTGCTTGTATGTACATTCACACATTGTCACTGCTATAGCAAAACCTAGCATTTACAAAATGATAACATTATTAAAGGTTTGGACCATTTCTGTTGGTCATGCTGTTCTCACACAAATGTCCTCAAATAATTAAAAACAACTGAAAGACTTTCGTGACCTACTCTTACCATAAGATGCAGTAGAATAGTTCTGGATAAAATTCGATGTCAATAAACAAGATATTTTTGTTTTGGTGCCGAAAATTAATTCACCTCAAGGAAACATATTTGATGCTTATTGGGATTTTTATTAGTTGAGAGTTTATGTGAGAGGTTTTCCATAAAATAGATTGTTTTTAGGATAGTTGGGTTAAACTTTTGAATCGTGGGATCATTGGGTGCTCAGTTTCTGAATAAAATGTTTGTCCTCCCAGCGTACCAGTATCAGCTGGCTCTGGAACGCTTCGAGTGGAACGAGGTCAAAAAGGTCAAGTCTATTGTTCCCATGATTCATGTCTCCTGGAATGTCGCCCGTACAATCAAGATAACAGACCCGAACACTTACAAAATGATCAGGTGAGTTCAGCGTTGGTGTATTTATGTAGAGGCTTGTTTCGGACCACCGGATGGAAAACATTCATTTAAGGGTCCACTATTGAGTAAGACGTTATTCACCAAGAATTCCCCGAGAGTGAAATCAGATGCTAAATCTGCACCTCCGAATTCTGACAACCATTCAAAAGTCTGTGCTTTCCTGAAATGGGTAATGAGTGATGTTTGTTTTCCTTAGTTAATTTTTATTTATAAAAATAAAAGTAATATTGCAAAAGTTAGTATAGTGTTAGTATAAGACAGATATGTGCTGTGCTGTGGGTGCAGTCAGCTTTCTGTTCATCAGCTTAAAAGGTGCAGCAGGTGGGACTGGAAATCTGGTGAATAAGACTAGAAACTTAAATTAATCTACATCAAGTAAGCAGTCAAAGGGCGTCTGGAGGAGAACGTAGTTCTTAAGCCCAAGCTTGTCTGAAAGAGAAGGTAGTTCTTGAGTAGAAGGACGTCTAGAGGAGAAGGTAGTTCTTCAACAGCAGCTTGTCTGAAAGAGAAGGTAGTTCTTGAGTAGAAGGACGTCTAGAGGAGAAGGTAGTTCTTCAACAGCAGCTTGTCTGGAGAAGAAGGTAGTTCTTGAGTACAAAGGTCATGTGAGGAAGAAGATAGTTGTAGAGTAAAAAGATGTATGGATGAGAAGGTAGTTCTTGAGTAGAAGGCTGTCTGGATGAGAAGGTAGTTTTGTGTTGAAGGATGTCTGGAGAAGAAAGTAGTTCTTAAGTAGAAGGTTGTCTAGAGGAGAAGGTAGTTCTTGAATAGAAGGACGTCTAGAGGAGAAGGTACTTCTTGAATAGAAGGACGTCTAGAGGAGAAGGTATTTCTTGAGCAGAAGGTTGTCTAGAGGAGAAGGTAGTTCTTGAGCAGAAGGTTGTCTAGACGAGAAGGTACTTCTTGAGCAGAAGGTTGTCTAGAGGAGAAGGTAGTTCTTGAGCAGAAGGTTGTCTAGACGAGAAGGTACTTCTTGAGCAGAAGGTTGTCTAGAGGAGAAGGTACTTCTTGAGTAGAAGAACAGATTTAGTCTTTAATATCTGAAGTTATAATGAAGAGACAGATGTGTGTATGTATGTGTGGTGAGGTTTGAATGACCGTGTCCTGTACGTCCTGCAGGCACTGCCTTCTGCAGTCCATGAAGCATATCCAGATCTTGCGGGACCAGCTGACTGCAGCAGGGAAAAAGATCTCCTACCAAAGCCGAGTGAAGGATGAACCGGCCTACTACTGCAACGAGTGTGACGTGAGTTAAACACCTATCAGTGCAGACCTCTGACCCGCTTTGCACAGAGCTGAGATTAGATTCAGGTTTAAGAATGATATATTATATATGTTCTTATGTAATTACAGATGTTACTATATAGAGAGACCTTTACATATACACTATAATATACACTACAAGTCTGAGACCCATAAGATGATAGTTTAAAACTCTTTATCTGATTAATAAGTGTGTGTTCACCAGTAAGATCAGAAGGTCTGGTTAGAACAGATGTAAATAATCATACATACAATACAAAGTAACATGAATATGTTATTGTGAGGGAAGTAGATCAGATCTTGATCCAGTTTGAAGAACAAAGTTAGGTTCCAGATTTCTCCTGGACGCCCCAGACATTGTATGAATGTGTTCAGTTCCTTCAGCAGCAAATCTTGATTTATCTTAATGAAGTACTGAGCAGTCAAAGCAGGTATTAGATGAGAACTGATAATAATACTGGGTTGTTTAGGAGAAGCTTGGAAAGAGTTAAATAAACACACTGACGTATGTAAAAGCTCTACTTACTCTATTAATACTGATTAATATTTAATAATAAAGTGTAAAAGCTCTACTTACTCTATTAATACTGATTAATATTTAATAATAAAGTGTAAAAGCTCTACTTACTCTATTAATACTGATTAATATTTAATAATAAAGTGTAAAAGCTCTACTTACTCTATTAATACTGATTAATATTTAATAAAAAATGTTTTTTGCTAAAATGAGTTCATTAGCAGTTATTAATTAGTTCATAAGCAACAAGTCATTAACAAAAGCTGCTACATCATAGTAGTTGTTGAGTAGAAGGTCGTCTGGAGGAGATGGTAGTTGTTGAGTAGAAGGTCGTCTGGAGGAGATGGTAGTTGTTGAGTAGAAGGGCGTATGGAGGAGATGGTAGTTGTTGAGTAGAAGGTCGTTTGGAGGAGATGGTAGTTGTTGAGTAGAAGGTCGTCTGGAGGAGATGGTAGTTGTTGAGTAGAAGGTCGTCTGGAGGAGATGGTAGTTGTTGAGTAGAAGGTCGTCTGGAGGAGATGGTAGTTGTTGAGTAGAAGGTCGTCTGGAGGAGATGGTAGTTGTTGAGTAGAAGGCTGGAATGCTAAGTCAGGTGGCGTCTAATTTCAGACTTACTACTCAGATGTGAAGATCTTCTCGATATTTCTTGCTACTCTTCATTCTTCTTACCTCGAGTTTCATGTTTACTGTGTATGTGACCTGATTGTGTTACACCTCTGTGCAGGTGGAGGTGTTCAACCTGCTGTTCGTGACCAGTGAGAACAGCAGCAGGAAGTCGTACGTGGTGCACTGTGAGGATTGTGCTCGGCAGCGCAGCCCCAGCCTGACCGGAGTGGTGGTGCTGGAGCAGTACAGAGTGGAGGAGCTAATGAACACCTTCGACAGCTTCAGCCTGGTGAGAGGAACACACACACACACACACATACAGAGTAACCGGTCTATCAGAGACCTTCACAGAGTATCTCCACCCAGGTCATCAGACACACTGACCACTTACCTGGAGGGTGTAGGTGTGCAGTTACAGACTGGAGTATCAGCCCTGCGTGAGTGTTCAGTAAGATTGGAGCAGCTCAGAAAGTGACCACTGATGCAGGGCTGGACGATGTTTGATTGTAGGCGGAGCTACAAGAAGAGGTTTCTGATAAAGTGGCCACTAGATAAGTTTGATCAGATACGCAACAATATAATATTTATCATATATTCATCATCCAGTGCACGACTATACCCATAACACAAATAATAATAATAATAATAATCATTATTATTATTATTATTATTATTATTATTATTATTATTATTATTATTATTATTATTATTATTATGAAGGAAGGAAGTCATAGAATGATATTCCACCACATCACCCACTAATACTACTATCTCCTTCTCACTCTCCCTCTCTCTCTCATTCTCCCTCTCTCACTCTTTCCCTTACACTCTCTCTCTTACTTTCACTCTTACTTTCTCTCTCACACTCACTCTTACTTTCTCTCCCTCTCACTCTCTCTCACACACTCTCCCTCCCTCTCCTTCTTTCTCTCTCTCTCTGTCTCTCTCTCTCACACACACTCTCTCTCTCACTCTCTCTTTCTCTCTCTCTCTCTCTCTCATTCTCTTTCTCTCTCTCTGTCTCTCTCTCTCTCACACACTCTCTCTTTCTGTCTCATTCTCTTTCTCTCTCTCTCTTCCTCTCTCTCTTTCACACTCTCTCTCTCACTCTCTCTGTCTCTCTCTTTCCCTCTCTCTCTCTCTCTCTCTCTCACCCTCTCTTTCTGTCCCTCTCTGTCCCTCTCTTACTTTCTCTTACTCTTACTTTTTCTCTCTTTCTCTCTCTCACACACTCTCTCTCTCTGTCACTCTCTCTTTCTGTCACTCTCTTTCACTCTTTCTGTCTCTCTCTCTCCCTCTCTCTTATTCTTCCTTTTTCTCTCTTTCTGTCTCTCTCACACACACACTCTCTCTCCATCACTCTCTCTTTCTGTCCTTCTCTCTCTCCCTCTCTCTCTCTTACTCTTTTTCTCTCTTTCTGTCTCTGTCTCTCTCTCTCTCTCTTCATCTCCCTCTCTCACTCTCCCCAATCTCTCTCTCTCTCTCTCTCTCTCTCTCTCTCTCTCTCTCACACTCTCTCTCTCTCCCCACTCTCTCTCTCTCGCTCTCTCTCTCTCTCTCTCTCTCTCTCTCTCTCTCTCTCTCTCTCTCTCTCTCTCTCTCAGGCTCCTGTGCCGTGTTCTAAGTGAAGCCGACGTGTGATGTCACAGCCATAACCAAATCCCTGCTCGTCCGCGGCAGTGCCAACCTTCGGTCCTCTGTTCCTTTTTTCTTTTTGTTTGTTTTATCATTTATTTATTTTCGTTGTTGTTGTCGTTCTTTTTTTTTTTTTTAACCACAACCACTACTGCAATCTCTCTCTCTCTCTCTCTCTCTCTCTCTCTCTCTCTCTCTCTCTCTCTGCGTAACCAATCAGCAAAGCTGTTTACTCAGTACTGTTTACAGAAAGCAGCATCAGCAGAAGCTTCTCCGGCTCGGTCGTCTTCCCCTCCGCCGGCTCTGCTGGCGGGACGCGGCGCCCCCCGCCCTAGCCCCCCGCCCCCAACCCCCCGGCAGCGTTACAGAGCGCTGCACACTGGACTCATAATGTGAACTGTGTTCAAGGACAAACTCGCTATCAGGTCATTCGCCCACAGAGGAAACTGCTGTGATACATGTTGTTATTGTTGTTTTGATTTGTTTTGTTTTGTTTTTGTTTTTTTGGGTCTGTATTTAAAGAAAAACAAGAAGAGAATCAACCGGTTCCGACACGCGAACCAATTCAGGTACTAACGTAGTTTACATTTATGCAAATCCGCGGAGGCTTTTGTTTTGTTTTTGTTTTTGTTTTTGTTTTTGTTTTGTTTTCTTTCTTTTTTCTTTCCGTTCCGTTCTTCACCCGTCCGGTTACTCGGCGTCTGCTGAACGAGTGGTGCTTCGATGACGACACGAATAGCGCAGCAGCTCTGGATGCTGATTACGACAGTGGCATTACTTTTTGGTGCTTTTGTTCTTCTGTGTTCTCGTGTTGTGTCATATTTACTCACGTGCTACGACTCTAATCTTGGAGAACGCGGACGGCGTTAGAATCCGGGTGCTATTTTGTTGCTTTTTTCCAGATTTTTCAGAGGTTTTCAACTAAAAAAACGTCAAAAAAAAGGAGAAAAAAACTTTTTAAACCGTCGACAGTTTGCACTGTTTTGGTCTCGTGACTTGTATTTACACATAAACCAGGCAGGAGACGAGAGGACGTGCACGTCTCTCCGAGCGTCAATAACAGCAGAAGTACATACGGGTCAGGAACGTATTTGGTTGCATTTGTCTAGAAAACCTTGTGAGTGTCTTAGTGGACTTTTTTATTATTATTATTATTATTATTCTTATTATTATTGCTATTATTATTATTATTACCCAAAAATTTAAAAACAGTCATTCCTGTCGTTTCCGTTCTTTCGAATGATTTGAGTTGAATTTCCTGAAATCTCGTGCTTTTTATTTATTCGACTCACGTATTTATTGACGATACCTGGTGCTCCTCCCGAATGAGGGACATGGGAACTTTTGTAACTCGTCGCTGTCCAAAGAAAGACAAGCGTCTCTGAAACAACATTCAGCTTTCAATGCGAGTCAACCAGAATTCTTCCGAAGTGATTTTGGAGCATTTCTATTGGTCCATTCATTGTGTTGTCATCACAAAGTAGGTTTACAGGAATTTGGTATTAAGACTAGTTCAAGCATAGCCAGAGGCGATGGTGGCCAGGAAAGACTCCCTCAGATCTGGAGGAAGAAACCTTCAGAGGAACCGGCCTTTTCCCTTCTACAAGGGGCGCCACATCAAGATTCGGCTAAGTGGTTTACATGGGATGCCCCCCCGACACAATGTATTTAGTGAAAAGGTAGTTCTTGAGTTCTTGAGGACGTCTAGAGGAGAAGGTCGTTCTTGATTAGAAGGACGTCTGGAGGAGAAGGTCGTTCTTGATTAGAAGGACGTCTGGAGGAGAAGGTGGTTCTTGATTAGAAGGACATCTGGAGTAGAAGGTAGTTCTTGAGTTGAAGAACGTCTGGAGGAGAAGGTCGTTCCTGATCAAAAGGACGTCTGGAGGAAAAGGTAGTTCTTGGGTAGAAGGGCGTCTGGAGGAGAGGGTAGTTCTTGAGTAGAAGGGCGTCTGGAGGAGAAGGTAGTTCTTGAGTAGAAGGACGTCTGGAAGAGAAGGTCGTTCCTGATCAGAAGGACGTCTGGAGGAGAAGGTAGTTCTTGAGTGTGCATGATTGTGTGTTGTCCCAAGCCCAGGTACGTGGGGACAGCACACTCAAGAACTACCTTGTACCCAGATCATCTTACTGTGAGGAGACCACTACACCACCATACTGACCGTACTGAAGGTTAGGTCTAACTAGTTTGAGGCTAGATAGCTGGTGGTGTGGCACGGGTAACAGCAGGGCCCGACGAAGCACAGCAAAGGCTCATTGAAGGCTCATTGAAGGCCCATTGAAGGCCCAGCGAAGGCCCAGCGAAGGCCCAGCGAAGGCCCAGCGAAGGCCCAGCGAAGGCCCAACGAAGGCCCAGCAAAGGCCCGGCGAAGGCCCAGCAAAGGCCCAACGAGGCAGCTGCGGCATTGAAATGATACAGAAAAACCTAAAAGCCCCCCAAAAAGGGGGACACGTGTCTTTCTTCGGACAGCGGCGCGACATTTCCATTTGTTTTCATTAAAAAAAAAGAAAAAAAAAAAGAAAAAAAAAGATCCGGGGCGGGTCCAGAAGGGGGGACGCTTGATTCTAAATGGTGCTCAATCCCTCCTCGGCCGGCCCGCCCGCTCAGTGTATATGATCTAGAGAAGTTAAGTACATGAATATAACATTAATCTCACAGCTTGGTGCTTAGAACAGAGTCTGTACACCTTTATGCCCTGAATGTCTTTGTACTGTATCCGACGGAGAAAAAAAAAAAAGAGGAAAAAAAGAAAAAAAAAGAAGGAGGAGTTTGTTTTTGTTCTTACGTTACATTAACATGAAACTATCGTGATGACGTGTGGACGACGACTATCATACGTGCTGTTCTGTACGACCTTTTTGCGATGAGGAGCCCGCGGGTTCCGGCGAGCCGCCGTGGTTTGTGTCTCTCATGCCGCTCCTCTCCGAGTGTGTCCGTCAGGTTTTATTCCACTCTTCTGACTTTTACTGTATAAAGAAAGAAAAAAAAATGGGAAGGAAGTGATGAACTGAGCCAGACCTGTCTTAAACACTCGTGTGATTTTGTGTGTCATAATTGATATAATAACAATAATAACTATGAAGAAAAAGAAAAAAAAGAAATAAAAAAGAAAAAAAGAAAAACGTTTGGATTAAAAATGTCACCGCGAGCTTTTTGGGCCGCTACTTATTTTTAGCCAGAGGACGAGCGGCGGCTTCCTGCGCCCGGCCGCGGCTCCCGCTGCTGTGCGTAAGTAGGGGTCGCCGCGGGGGTCATGAGACGAGAGAGAGAATAACTTCGGGGTGACACCTCGGCGCCCCCTGCAGACGGGCCGGCGGATATCCTGGTTCCAAGGACGGGAAGTGGGGTCTTCCTCCGCTGTGGCTCTCAGGATTTCCCTTAACGTTCTTTTTTTTCCTACCTTAAGCGCTCCTGAGCGGCGGGCGGCGGGGCAGCTCCCACTGTTTTTAAACACTGATCCGTTTGGGTCCTCTTTACGAGCCTACTGGGCGAAATCAAGCACGCCTAAAAATAAAGACCCCTAAATTCTTCCTGGTGTCAACAAGTTCAAGGACCACCACTTGGGTACCAAAATAGTGAAATGTATGTTTGATGATGGTGTTTGAAGGAGAATTGTGGTATTTGGTGGAGAATTATTGGTATTTTGTATGGAATGGGGTGTTTGTTTGGAGAATGATGGTGTTTGAAGGAGAATGATGGTGTTTAGTAGAGAATTATGGTCATTGATAGAGAATGGTGGTGGTTAATAGAGAATGATGGTGGTTGATGGAGAATGATGGTGTTTGGTGGAGAATTGTGGGTATGTGGTATGGAATGGGGTGTTTGTTGGAGAATGTTGGTGTTTAGTGAAGAATTATACTATTTGGTGGAGAACAGTAGTATTTGGTGCAGAATATTGGTGTAGGAGAATTGTGGTGCTTGGTGGAGAATTATAGGTATTTGGTGTGGTATGGGGGTGTTTGTTGGAGAATTGTGGTGTTTGGTGTGGAATGTTGGGCTTTGATGGAGAATTATGGTGTTTGAGAGGTGATGGGTGTTTGGGGTAGAATTATAAACATTTGCTATGAAATGGTGGTGTTTAATGGGAAGAATGATGGGTATTTGATGTGAAATGGTGGTGTTTGATGGAGAATTATGGTGTTTGATGAAAGGTGATGAGTGTTTAGGGTAGAATTATGAACATTTGATATGAAATGGTGGTGTTTGATGGAGAATTAAGGTGTTTGATGAGAGGTGATGGGTGTTTGGGGTAGAATTATGAACATTTGATATGAAATGGTGGTGTTTGATGGAAGGAATGATAGGTATTTGATGTGAAATGGTGGTGTTTGATGGAGAATTAAGGTGTTTGATGAGAGGTGATGGGTGTTTGGGGTAGAATTATGAACATTTGATATGAAATGGTGGTGTTTGATGGAAGGAATGATAGGTATTTAATGTGAAATGGTGGTGTTTGATGGAGAATTAAGGTGTTTGATTGAGAGGTTATTGGGGTTTTGGGGTAGAAAAATAAACATTTGATATGAAATGGTGGTGTTTGATGGAGAATATAGGTGTTTGATGAGAGGTGATGGGTGTTTGGGGTAGAATTATGAACATTTGATATGAAATGGTGGTGTTTGATGGAAGGAATGATAGGTATTTGATGTGAAATGGTGGTGTTTGATGGAGAATTAAGGTGTTTGATGAGAGGTGATAGGTGTTTGGGGTAGAATTATGAACATTTGATATGAAATGGTGGTGTTTGATGGGAAGAGTGATGGGTATTTGGTGTGAATGGTGTTTGATGGAGAATGAAGGTGTTTGTGTTAGGTATTGAAGGGCTTTGGTAGAATGTGTTAAGTGTTCATGATATTTTTCTATTTAAACGTTCTTTTCTTCAGACCTGCTTTAGATTCCAGGGTCAAAATGAGTTCCTGTGTATTTTTGAATTTCAACATTTAGTTGGATTGACGGCTTTGATGAATCTGTTCATCCCCCACTCTCTACAGATTCTCCCTTTCATACAGATACCTTATCTCCTCCATTTCTTCATGTTGAATTGGGCTGGAAGGAAAGTGTGTGCTGTGATGTAAGAATTAGCGGACTTGGCTGAGACGTACATACTTTCAGTGCGATAGAGAAGCTGAAAAAGAGTTACAGCAATTAATCAAACTGTTAATACGTTTAATTTCACTCCTAATCCTGTGATTCACTCCTCCTGCAGCTGGTTAATCATTTGCTAGTCTTGCTCAGCAGCATCTGCACTCAAATCAGTGTGCATGATGATCTCTCATTACTCATTTCCTTCTTCTTGTTTTTAGTTATTAAGTCAGCAGCAATTACTTTTCCTGATCTCCGCACACAATAGACTCAGTGTGTCCTGTGTTTCCTGTTTCATCACTCATATGTCATCACTAACTACTATTTCTTGTGTTCACATTGTTGGAGAACTGTGGTGTAAACATCACCTCGAATACTGTATACAGGACATCATTCATTTCCTCAGTGACCACTGACCTGAGTTGCCCCGACAAGCACCAGCGTGCTGAGACTAGCAGTCAAATTTCTACTGTTCGGGTAGCCAAAGCGATGTTCTAAGAGATGTTTAACAAATAAGAACTTCTCATATCCACGTTCTCAAACCTAGAAGAACATAAAAGACAAGATAATGTCATAGAAGACAGAAAACAAAGCCCAAATCTTTTACACCAGAATGATGGTGTTTGATGGAGTATGATGGTGTTTGATGGAGTATGATGGTGTTGGAGAATGGTAATGTTTGGTGGAGAACAGTGGTGTTGGAGAATGATGGTATTTGATGGAGAACGGTGGTGTTGGAGAATGATGGTGTTTGATGGAGTATGATGGTGTTGGAGAATGGTAATGTTTGGTGGAGAACAGTGGTGTTGGAGAATGATGGTGTTTGGTGGAGAACGGTGGTGTTGGAGAATGGTGGTGTTTGTTGGAGAATGGTAATGTTTGGTGGAGAACGGTGGTGTTGGAGAATGATGGTGTTTGATGGAGTATGATGGTGTTGGAGAATGATGGTGTTTGATGGAGTATGATGGTGTTGGAGAATGATGGTGTTTGATGGAGTATGATGGTGTTTGATGGAGTATGATGGTGTTGGAGAATGGTAATGTTTGGTGGAGAACAGTGGTGTTGGAGAATGATGGTATTTGATGGAGAACGGTGGTGTTGGAGAATGATGGTGTTTGATGGAGTATGATGGTGTTGGAGAATGGTAATGTTTGGTGGAGAACAGTGGTGTTGGAGAATGATGGTGTTTGTTGGAGAATTGTGGTGTTTGGTGAAGAACGATGGTGTTGGAGAATGGTGGTGTTTGATGGTGTTGGATAATGGTGGTGTTTGATGGAGTATGATGGTGTTGGAGAATGGTGGTGTTTGTTGAAGAACGGTGATGTTGGAGAATAATGGTGTTTGTTGAAGTATGAAGGTGTTGGAGAATGTGGTGTTTGTTGGAGAATGATGGTGTTTTTTTTGAGTATGATGTTGTTGAAGAATGATGGTGCCTATTGGAGAATTTTGGTGTTTCTTGGGTACTAATGGGTTTGGTGGAGAATTCTGGTATTTGATGGTAAAGGTGTTTTGTAGGGGAACCATAATATTTGGTGGAGATTTGTGATGTTGGCTGGAGAATGGTGGTATTTGCTAGAGAAGGAGAATGGAAAAAGATGGTGTTGGGTAGAGATTTGTGTTGGCTGGAGGCTTCATTAAAGCATAGGTGTATTTGTTTGAGATTGATGGTGTTGGAGAATGAAGGTGTTGGAAAATAGTGATGTCTGTTGAGGAGTGTTGATGTTAGGTGGTGTTTGTTTGGATAATGTTTTGCAGAATTGTAACACTGACATCACCTCAAATATTCTCTGCAGGCTAATGTAGTCAGTACTTTCATTTATTTTTATCGTTCTCCAACAAACACCAACGTCCTATATCAAACACCACTCCAAACACCAAACACCAATATTATAATGTTGCTATTCGAGCATTCAGTGGATGAATGGATCTTATCTAATTGTGGACGGAGAGAACATTCCGAAGTCCAACACTTGGGTTGGCTTCCTCAGAATTCTAAGAATCATCTGGACCTCTATGTCCAAATACCCTATCTACCCCATTCAGGAGTGGACTTAAGCCCAGGAGAGTGGTGGGAGGGAGGATATATCCACCCTGCCAGAGCAGGACATCTTCGTCAAAGGAAGGAAAGAGCGAGGCAGGAAAGGAGGGAGAGAGAAAGAGGAGGAAAGCAGAGTTTTCCATTAGAGGGAGAGAGAGGAGGCAGATTTGGGCAGAACCAGCTGTGGTACTACTGGAGCACCAGGAGCTGTGGACGCAGGAGACAACAGCCAGACGAAATAAGCAGGACTTCTATGGATTTGGTGTAATTTTGCTTAAGTAAAGGGATCCACGTGCCGAGTTAACGGATTAAAACAAATTAAAACAAAAGAAAGTAGTTGTCTGGAATAGGGGACGTCTGGAAGAGGATCAGGAGGTCCATAGTTCTGGAACATCATACTAAAGTCCGTACGGTAAGAAAGGTCAGCAGAGAACATTATTAGGGTTCACCTTTACTGACCGAGTCTGAGGAAGTTTTTTTTTTTATTTAAGACAAAATTTATGACCACACGGCTGCTATCATATATATATATATATAAAATGTATTATATATAATTTATTATATATTATTTATTATTATTATTATTATTATTATTATTATTATTATTATTATTATTATTAATAATAATAATAATAATAATAATAATAATAATAATAATAATATTACATATTATTAGGCAATTTGGTAAAAGAAAAAGTTTTAATAAAACAGATGTACATAATGTAAACATAATTTAAAGAACTTTTTTAACAATAAGTTTGTTTTTAACAATAAGAATGTTCAATAAAAAAGATGTAAACAAATTTTTCAATTGAATAAATTCATTTAAAGAACATTTCAATGCAAAAAGTTAACATTTAAATAATTTTTCAACTTATACAATACAATTTTAGTTGAGTTTCCTTAAAGCAATACATCACCGTAACAGCAAATAAACAAATCAGAGCTATTGTTTAAACTGTGCATCAACATTAATTTTAACAAAACTCATAGAAAAAAAAGATTCAGCCAAATCACACATTTTAAATTAATACCAATTAATGTGAACAAAAAACATCCGTTATAATGAATGTTTTTCCACAAGTTTCATAGTGTGGAACAGCCTGTACTGTCCAAAAGATTAAAAAAAAGTTAAGTATGCTAGTTGCTGAGTTCACTAAACTTCTAATAATTAGTTTACAGAGCAATATTATGTTTTACAGCTGATTTTTTTATTATTAATGTTTAAAATCACTTTTTTTACAATTGAATATAAAAAACAAACTTCTTATGAGCAATCTTTAAAACTGAACTGTCAGAACTCTAATCAGAACTAGGCAGTCAGTCAGTGTTTGGCTGTTTTTATTACATTTAAATGCTGATTTTTAGTCATATAGTCAACTATACATCTTAATAGCTTAAACTTTATTATAACTAACATTATTTAGTTTATCTGGGTTAAACTGTTACGTCAAGAAATATAATAAAAAGTATGGCTGTTACACTTTTGAACAGTAAATAAACCTAAATACCCAACACACTGTAAACAAGTGATACACTGTAACAAACGATTGATCTAGTTTTACTCAATTTACCAAATGATTTTGATTAAAAGCATCACTCATTTAAACTATATTTTTAGGTTAAACAAAACTAGTTTATTACTACTGCTTATTAATACAATGTGTTATATTTTGTTAAGTTGTATCAACAAAGCACTTCTTTAAGTGTACCAAACAAAATGTCATAGTGGAATTTCATAATAATTAGCAAATAATGTACATTAAACGTTTAAAGGTTTAACTTTACTCGGTTGTGAATCCAGTTTTAACCAGAAAAACATATTTTTAGACCAATTTTTTGGAGAAAGATGAAGGAGTTGAACCATGTGATGAAGATAATGGGAATTTAACACGACTTCCAGTGTAATAGCACAATTAAATGAGTGCAAAAGGTGAAAAATGTGTATATTACCAATAAATAACACTGTACACTGTACAAAAATTATCTTATTAATTGTAAAAGCTAATTTTTCGAATAAGCAAATAAGTTGTGGAACCTTTCCAGCAGTCTGGTCCTCATGAAATTTCAACACATCTCAAAGAGAAAGTTTTCATAATATTCAAAGAAGTAGAAATTGATGTTATCAATCGAAATTGGAAGTTTGGTAACAAAACTAGAACTGAACCCACTCCTGAATCTGAATGTACTCATTAATACACAGTGGGCCTGAAATTTACTGGATCGTGCCTCAATTTGCCGTCATACACGACTTCGGGTGATGATCCGAATATCTCCACTACTTGTGTTGTTGTTCCCAGACAACAGGAAGTGGGATCCGCATCAAAAGGGACATAAACTCCTTGTTACTTTAATAAAATATAATAAGCAGCACAAAGACAGCGTGGGAACTCTCCTTAAATCAAAACCTTGATATTATCAGCTCCGTATTTGGCAGACAGATGTCCCTCATATGAATATAGAGACGGGACTGGAGCCAGACTGATGCTGGCTAAAAACATGGCCTCTTCCTAGAAAGGAGGAGGACACACCCTCAGTGGTCGTTCTCTCTGATCAGGAGATAAATACGTGCCAAATGTGATCAAAGTAAAATAGATAAAGGCATGAATGACTCATTCTGTTTACTGTACCTTCATAACAGCAGCTTCGTACCACAACAAGCTTCAATACGTGTTAATATAATGAGATTTTAATGCTGGGTTTCTCTGTCTGTTCATTATAAAACATTACAATTATATAAAAATCAAGAAACTATATTTAGGTTTTAAGAAGGTTATGATAAGATAATAATGACAGCAGGTTAGTTATTTACTAAAATATACCCATATATTAATAAAAGTACTGAGATTCTGTATTTCTATCAAATAATAAAAACAGTGTTCTCACATAGTAGGACCCCTAATACCCAGAAATCGAAGTCAGAGCAGTGCCACAACGCCTCATCCATTTTCATAAGGGACCCAAAAGCATGGCAAGGGCCTCCAAAAGCATGGCTAGGGGCCCCAAAACATGGCTAGGGACCCCAAAACATGGCTAGGGGCCCCAGGAGGCACTTGGGTTAAAGTCCCTAATAGTCGGAGGATCATTAAAATATATATAAATGTTGATAGGCATCACAAAATGTTTTGGGCCAGGGCCCTCTGACCTTAAGGGCCCCTGGGAGCTGGCCCCACTGGCCCGGTTAGTAATCCAGCCATATATATATATATATATATATATATATATATATATATATATATATATATATATATATACTAATGTTAATTAATGTATACCAATATTAACAATATTAAAAAATAACTACAAATGTCTTTGTAATGTTGCGGTAAGAACATTCTGTACAAAGAAATGATAATCCTACATTCATAGAGGATTATAGTTTTTGGGAGCGTCGAAAGTGACCACAGACACACCCAGATGCGTCACTGTTCTGATACGTCACTGTTCTGATATGTCACTGTTCTCATGGCAGGAAAAGGAAAAACATACTAACTTTTAATGTCAGTGTAAGCAGAATTTTACTGAGTCATTTTGGCACGTTTCTTATTCCTTCGGAAATTTTTATGATTATTACAAACGCTGAAAAATAACTTAGACTTAGAATTTCTAAGTCACCAAAATGACTTAGAAAAAGGAAAACTATATTATTTTGGAGATTCAATAACTAAGACAATAACTCTCTCACTTTCTATATTTATATACGTGTGTGTGTGTATTACAGTATAGTGCAAAAGTTTTAGTCATTTGGGGACTATTATATTATTATACTATTATATACTATTATATATTATTGTTTTCCAGACAGGAAGCTTTTATTTACTCAGTAAACACTTTATTATTAAATATTAAACAGTATTAATAGAGTAAGTAGTGCTTTTACACTTTATTATTAAATATTAAACAGTATTAATAGAGTAAGTAGTGCTTTTACACTTTATTATTAAAATATTAATCAGTATTAATAGAGTAAATAGAGCTTTTACACTTTATTATTAAATATTAAACAGTATTAATAGAGTAAGTAGTGCTTTTACACTTTATTATTAAAATATTAATCAGTATTAATAGAGTAAGTGGTGTTTTCCATACGTCAGTGTGTTTATTTAACTCTTTCCAAGCTTCTCCTAAACAACCCAGTATTATTATCAGTTCTGATCTAATACCTGCTTTGACTGCTCAGTACTTCATTAAGATAAATCAAGAACTGAACACATTCATACAATGTCTGGGGCGTCCAGGAGAAATCTGGAACCTAACTTTGTTCTTCAAACTGGATCAAGATCTGATCTACTTCTCTCACAATAACATATTCATGTTACTTTGTATTGTATGACTGATTATTTACATCTGTTCTAATCAGATCTGCTCTTCTTACTGGTGAACATACACACATTGATCAGTTTACAGGTCTCAGACTTCAGTACAGTATATATATATAACAAGCATCCAGTTATGATTGAATTGGAACGACTTCTGAGATCGTTTGTCAACAATCTTCCCCCAAAATATTCTCACATAGTTAAAAAAATTGGAGGAATCCCCCTCCAGACCACCTCATCACCCTCCGCTCAATGAGCACCAGTGGCTGTTCAGTGATGTATTTAATAAATGTATTCGACTGTATTTACTATGAGGGAGATGTTTCAGAAGTGAATGTCATCATTATCCCTCCAGTGAAAGTTCATGGACGGTCAGTGGGGTTTATTTGTGTGTGTGGATGCAGGAAGCCGTGTGTTTGAGGAGATGTCCTGCTTGGAGAGATATATGCAGCCTGCTCAGCACACTGCCTTTCCTGAGTGGCCGGTTTCGCCTCATTGTTTTGTGTTTTTAGTCATCCTGGAGTTCCGGTCAGTGCAGGGGGCGGGGTGTCCGAGTGGGCTCTGTTTCCTGCTGTTCACAGTTACTTAGTTATCTCTGTTTACCTTCCAGACTTCGTGCCACTGGGTTCTGAGAAAAGTGAGCTTTGCTTTTGTAAGATTGCTTAGCAGAAAGGTGGAGGACCTTCTGACCAGTCCAGTCACGTATTCCTCACCCTCGAAACTACAGCGTATACACACTTCGCCTGGTTATTTTATGGGTCTTATTAAATATTTCATAGCAGCGATTGCAGATCGCCTGAAGATATGCCTGACTTTTAATCTTTGACCACATACACTACAAAGAAACAAGAGTTCCTCAGATTTCAGCATTATTAAATATTTTTAATGTAAACAGAGAGATTCAGAGTGGGTTTTGGAGTGAGATGGATATTGTTCACAGTGGTGGTGATAGTGTTCACAGTGGTGGTGATAGTGTTCACAGTGGTGGTGATAGTGTTCACAGTGGTGGTGATAGTGTTCACAGTGGTGGTGATAGTGTTCACAGTGGTGGTGATAGTGTTCACAGTGGTGGTGATAGTGTTTACAGTGGTGGTGATGGTGTTCACAGTGGTGGTGATAGTGTTCACAGTGGTGGTGGTGATGGTGTTTACAGTTGTGGTGATGGTGTTTACAGTGGTGGTGATGCTGTTTACAGTGGTGGTGATGGTGTTTACAGTGGTGGTGATGTTGTTTACAGTGGTGGTGATGATGATCTTTACAGTGGTGGTGATGATGTTTACAGTGGTGGTGATGGTGTTTACAGTGGTGGTGGTGTTTACAGTGGTGGTGATGGTGTTTACAGTGGTGGTGGTGTTTACAGTGGTGGTGATAGTGTTTACAGTGGTGGTGATGATGATCTTTACAGTGGTGGTGATGGTGTTTACAGTGGTGATGATGGTGTTTACAGTGGTGATGATGTTTACAGTGTTGGTGATGGTGTTTACAGTGGGGGTGATGTTTACAGTGGTGGTGATGGTGATGTTTACAGTGGTGATGGTGTTTATAGTGGTGATGGTGTTTACAGTGGTAGTGGTGATGGTGATGTTTACAGTGGCGGTGGTGTTTTACAGTGGTGATCATGCTGTTCACAGTGGTGGTGAAGGTAACCAGGGGTCTCCACGTCTACAACACACATATACACATTGTATTTACTATGAAACCCACCAGTGAAGCTACATGTGTCTTCTGAGTTTATCTAGATGTTGATGGTAAAATGTGGAAGATCTGAAAATACTAGGATTTCTTTGGGGACTATTTGAACCTCACAGCGTCCTGCATGTATCCCTCCACCATGAATGGAGTTTAAGACTGAGATCTTCTCTAAACTATCATAAACAGCGTCTCAGAATCAGACAGTGTATTTATAACATCTACTGTAATAACTTTCTGTGAGGGAGTTTTTTGAGGTGGACGTCTGGTTCCATTCACCACCACTGTGAACAGATCTGACTCTAAATAGTTTCACACAGAGCCCACTCTGAACGATCTTATTCATTTATTTATGACGGCATGTTCAAGAAATATATATAAAATGATATTATATTCCAATATTAATTTATATATTGATGAGTTGTTGTTGGAATAAGTGGAGATATTGTGTAAAAGGTGTAGATTTCAAACCTAGAAGCCAAACTTAATGTGTTTGTAAGGAGGAAATATTTCACATCAAAGTTTACAACATTTAAAATAATAAAAATAATAATAGAAATTAATAGTACACACAAAAATACACTTTAGATAACAGCCAGAAGTGTGCAGTGGGGATGAGGATTGTTGAATAAAGTGCAAAATGTGCAACAAGTAAATGAAATGAATGACTAAAATGATATTATTAAAATTATTACAATTATTTAATTTACAATTTCTTTTATAAAATGAAAATAAATTCAATTTTTTATGTTCTTGTTATTTTTTAACTGTTGGAAAAAGAAGGGACCGTGCATTTTAAAAAGCAATACTTAAATATTTATACATAGCAATAATAAAATACATACAAATGTAGATAAAGTCAATATAAAGCCAATATAAAGTCAATGCAGGGGTTACGGGAGTCCGTCTATTAGAACTAGTAAGAAGTCTAGCAGAACAATTCTCAACTACCTCCTGATGATCAAGAGCAGATGCAGTAATTCAGGAGAAAAGTACATTACAGTCGTCAATATGAGACGATATAAAAGAATATGTAAGCATCTCTAAATTTAAAACTACAGATCTTAGTTCACTAATATTTCTATAATGTAAAGAATAAAACCTGATCAGCTGCTTAACAGTGTTGATCAAGAACTGATCAATAGAACCCCTAAATTACACAAACTGGTATTAGTGGCAGAGGAAAGAGCCCCAATACTTTGTTTAGATAAAGGAAGTAAACTTTTCTGGAGCAACTACAGAAAAATGGAAGAAAAAATATTTTTAAAATCATTTAAACTATTAAAATACTACAATTGTAGCTTTTTACTGTATAAAATGTTGTATGCAGTCTTGGGAATGTGAACCTTTGCTCTTAACAATTACTCAACTGTTTTAAATTATCAATCAATCAATCAATCAACCTTTATTCAAACTCAAAGTACATTGAGGGTGGCCCTCATTTACAGTGTAACCAAGCATTATGCATTGTAAGGAGATTGACCAAATAAAATATTGAAAAAATAAAAAGACCTAGCTTTTTAATAAGATGTAGATACAAAATATTATTAAATTAAATAAGATATAAAAGAAATAAGATAAAAATAAAAAACATGAAAGGTAGGAATCAATAAAATCATAGGTAAGAAAATCAAAGGTAATATAAATAATAAAGACTACAGATAAATAAATAAAACTAAATACATAAAAGAGTAAAATGTAAATAAACAATAATTAAGAACAAAAGAAGAAAATAAGGAAACGATAAAAGAAAGATAAAAAGAAAACACCTAAAAAAACTAGATTAAAAAGGAAATTAAAAGTTAACTAAATGTTTTAAATAAAACAAAACAAACTAAAAACATAAAATCTAAAAACTAAAATCAGCTAAAACAGTGGCAGGCTGTTTTAGGCAGTGGCATTTTCCCAGTTTACTAAAAACTCTCTGTGCCTGAATCCAATCACTGGAACGAGTGAGGTAGGTTGTGTTTTTTTTAGCATTTGTGTGATGTACAGTGGCATATGGCCAGAAAGTGCTTTATAAATAAAAATAAACTAAATAAATCAACTGTTTCTTTAATAGGTAAATAAAGGCGGCCGTGAAATCAATATATATATGACAAATTTATGTAATTTTTGAATTACATTGGCATTCTATATTGCATATATAATTAAAATATTTTTGACCTTGTTGCATTTACTGAACACAGTGTTAAACGGTACGTCAACTTTCAATGTTTATTTGTTGCTTCGAACTGACTCCAGTCGACTCAGTCCAGGTTTCCGTTATTTGACCCCTGAGATGTTTGTGCCGCTCGTCTCACCAGCGTTCCTGCTTCCTCTCTGCCTGAAGGGTCTGAAGGAGCTCCAGCATGACTCTGTCCCGGAACGGAACCCTGGAGAAGACCTTATCTCAGCAGCTTTGCGCTGACGTGATGGATTCAGAGTTAACTCGCCTCCATCACAGTAACTCCATCTCCTCGGCGGCCGTGTCCCCGGTCCCGGCCTCAGGGGTGGTGGTTCCTCCTCCGTACTCGGTGGCGGGCAGCGCCTCGGGAGAACCGCCGCTGGAGCTCAGGGGGTCTCTGGACTGTTGGGCCTGCTCCGTCCTCGTCACTGCTCAGAACCTCATCATCGCTACCATCAACGCAGGCTTGGCTGGAGTGATCTTCGGCTTCATCCTCACCCCGGCACTCGTCATGGTGGTGTTCGGCTTCCTCTGCCACTCATCAGTAAGAGTAGAACTTAATTCATAGTGTATACTCAATTAATCACAGTGTATACTCAATCATAGTGTATACTCAATTAATCACAGTGTATACTCAATCATAGTGTATACTCAATTAATCACAGTGTATACTCAATCATAGTGTATACTCAATTAATCACAGTGTATACTCAATCATAGTGTATACTCAATTAATCACAGTGTATACTCAATCATAGTGTATACTCAATTAATCACAGTGTATACTCAATCATAGTGTATACTCAATTAATCACAGTGTATACTCAATCATAGTGTATACTCAATTAATCATTGTGTATACTAAATTGATAATAGTGTATACTCAATTAATCATTGTGTATACTAAATTGATAATAGTGTATACTCAATAATTCATAGTGGATACTGAATTAATCATCGTGTATACTAAATTGATCATAGTGTATACTCAATGAATCATAGTGTATACTCAATTAATCATAGTGTATACTCAATAATTCATAGTGGATACTGAATAATTCATAGTGTATACTCAATAATTCATAGTGGATACTGAATAATTCATAGTGTATACTCAATTAATCACAGTGTATACACAATCATAGTGTATACTCAATTAATCATTGTGTATACTCAATTGATCATAGTGTATACTCAATTAATCATAGTGTATACTCAATTATTCATTGTGTATACTCAATTGATCATAGTGTATACTCAATTAATCATAGTGTATACTCAATTAATCATTGTGTATACTCAATTGATCATAGTGTATACTCAATTAATCATAGTGTATACTCAATTAATCATTGTGTCTACTCAATTGATCATAGTGTATACTCAATTATTCATAGTGTATACTCAATCATTGTGTATACTCAATTAATCATTGTGAATACTCAATTAATCATAGTGTATACTCAATAAATCATAGTAGATACTAACTAATTCATAGTGTATAATCAGTTAATCATAGTGTATACTCAATTCATCATAGTGTATACTCAATAAATCATAGTAGATACTAACTAATTCATAGTGTATACTCAATTATTCATAGTGTATACTCAATCATTGTGTATACTCAATTAATCATAGTGTATACTGAATAAATCATAGTAGATACTAACTAATTCATAGTGTATACTCAATTAATCATAGTGTATACTCAATTAATCATAGTAGATACTAACTAATTCATAGTGTATACTCAATAAATCATAGTAGATACTAACTAATTCATAGTGTATACTCAATTAATCATAGTGTATACTCAATTAATCATAGTGTATACTCAATTAATCATAGTGTATACTCAATAAATCATAGTAGATACTAACTAATTCATAATGTATACTCAATAAATTATAGTAGATACTAAACAATTCATAATATTTACTACAGTAGGTACTGAATAATTCATAGTAGATACTAAGTAATTGATAGTGTTTACTGTAGTAGGTACTAAATAATTCATAGTGGATACTTAAAATTCATAGCATTTACTATAGTAGATATTGAATATTTCATAGTAGATACTAAATAATGCATAGTATTTACTTTAGTAGATATTGAATAATTCATAATAGATACTAAAAAATGAATATATTGAATAATTCATAGTATATACAATAGTAGGTACTGAATGATTTATAGTATTTGCTGAATAACTGATAGTAGGTTTAAGGTGGAGTGTAAGGGGTTAAAACTCAGGGCTGTCATAGATTTCTCAGAGGAGCTCTGAGTCTCTCAGCTCTGCTAATCTGTCTCACAAACATCTCAGCTGAACTTCTCCACCTCAGACGTTAGAGAAAACACACAAATCAGATTAATAAAAATAAACATTATCATTTATTTAATAACACTCTCGACTTCAGAGCGTCTCAGATTCCACCAGGTCTCCACATCCCACTGATTAAGACTGACAGCTGAGATATTCTGTAAGTAATCACTAAATTCCTGCAGGTTCTCAGAGACACAGACCACCTGGACCACCTTCCAGAAAGTAAACAGCTTCAGATATAAACTGCCCCCCTTTATCAGTTTTCCCCCACCCCCCTCCTCCTAATCACAGTCCAGTATTCATCTGTCCACTATCATTTCACTCACACAAACAAGTTTAAAGTATGCTGGATAATTATCAAAACAACTTATAAAAGTTAGCTGGATAATTATAAAACAACTTATAAAAGTTAGCTGGATAATTATCAAAACAACTTGTAAAAGTTAGCTGGATAATTATAAAACAACTTGTAAAAGTTAGCTGGATAATTATAAAACAACTTATAAAAGTTAGCTGGATAATTATCAAAACAACTTGTAAAAGTTAGCTGGATAATTATAAAACAACTTGTAAAAGTTAGCTGGATAATTATAAAACAACTTGTAAAAGTTAGCTGGATAATTATCCAAACAACTTGTAAAAGTTAGCTGGATAATTATAAAACAACTTGTAAAAGTTAGCTGGATAATTATAAAACAACTTGTAAAAGTTAGCTGGATAATTATAAAACAATTTATAAAAGTTAGCTGGATAATTATCAAAACAACTTGTAAAAGTTAGCTGGATAATTATCAAAACAACTTATAAAAGTTAGCTGGATAATTATAAAACAACTTATAAAAGTTAGCTGGATAATTATCAAAACAACTTATAAAAGTTAGCTGGATAATTATCAAAACAACTTATAAAAGTTAGCTGGATAATTATCAAAACAACTTATAAAAGTTAGCTGGATAATTATCAAAACAACTTATAAAAGTTAGCTGGATAATAATCAAAACAACTTGTAAAAGTTAGCTGGATAATTATCAAAACAACTTGTAAAAGTTAGCTGGATAATTATCAAAACAACTTGTAAAAGTTAGCTGGATAATTATAAAACAACTTATAAAAGTTAGCTGGATAATTATCAAAACAACTTGTAAAAGTTAGCTGGATAATTATAAAACAACTTGTAAAAGTTAGCTGGATAATTATAAAACAACTTGTAAAAGTTAGCTGGATAATTATAAAACAATTTATAAAAGTTAGCTGGATAATTATCAAAACAACTTGTAAAAGTTAGCTGGATAATTATCAAAACAACTTATAAAAGTTAGCTGGATAATTATAAAACAACTTATAAAAGTTAGCTGGATAATTATCAAAACAACTTATAAAAGTTAGCTGGATAATTATCAAAACAACTTATAAAAGTTAGCTGGATAATAATCAAAACAACTTGTAAAAGTTAGCTGGATAATTATCAAAACAACTTGTAAAAGTTAGCTGGATAATTATCAAAACAACTTATAAAAGTTAGCTGGATAATTATCAAAACAACTTGTAAAAGTTAGCTGGATAATTATCAAAACAACTTATAAAAGTTAGCTGGATAATTATAAAACTTTATAAAACTTTAAAGTTAGCTGGATAATTATAAAACTTTATAAAACTTTAAAGTTAGCTGGATAATTATAAAACAAGTTTAAAGTTAGCTGGATAATTATAAAACTTTATAAAACTTTAAAGTTAGCTGGATAATTATAAAACAAGTTTAAAGTTAGCTGGATAATTATAAAACTTTATAAAACTTTAAAGTTAGCTGGATAATTATCAAAACAATGTTAAAGTTAGCTGGATAATAATAAAACAAGTTTTAAATTAGCCAGATTATTATAAAACATCTTTGAAGTTAGTCAGATAATTATAAAAACATGTTTAAAGTTAGCTGGATAATTAAAAACAAGTTTACAATTAGCCAGATTATTATAAAACATCTTTGAAGTTAGCCAGATAATTAACAAAACAACTTTAAAGTTAGCTTGTTAATTATTAATCATAGTTTAAATTTATGTAATAACGCTGCAGTAGCTAATTGTGTGGGCTACAATGTAAACTTAGCCGGCGCAGCTCAGGCTATTTGGATCTGCTGTCAAGCCTTTCAGTCAAGTTTATAAGTTTATAACTATAAAAACATTGATTACTCGACAAAAGCGCGTATCTAATGTACCTTAATCATTAATATTAATATTAACGTTAACCGGCGCTTTTAAACAGCTGCAGGTTATTGAGTAGTGATTTGCCAGCCATCTCTATGGACTTATGAATTTGTGGGTGGAGCATGGTCCGTTAAGCCACGCCCCTTCTAATCTCTCCTCCTGTCTCCAGGTTCAGCCTCATGGAACCTCCATCTACTGCTCAGACCTGCTGAACGATGGCGCCTGTGTAGCTCTGCTGGTGGTCGGTTTCCTTCTGCTGGTTCCTCTGCTGGTTCTGGCTCTGGCTGCGTACTGTCGGCTGGCCCGCCACCTCCAGCTGGGCCTCTGCTTCATCCCGTACAGTCGCGCGGTCTACAAAAACCTGCCTGCATCCCAGCACAGAGGGGTGGGGGGCTGCTGTGGCCAGCAGGGGGCAGCAGAGAGGGAGAGGAAGGGCAGCGTGTGGGTGTGAGGACCACTCATCATTAAAAAAAAACTGTTGGGCTTCAACAAATCTACCCGTATCTGAGCGTCAGGCAGCGTTACTGAACAGCAGTCCCTGAGTTTTACTGTTATTATCATATATTTACATTTTATAGAAAAATCTATTTCCTGGACGTCCCCCGAATGCCTAGCTTAGCTTGTTTGCTCTGCCTCACAATGAGTAGAGCTTTCTGACCTGTGAGCAGGTTGGAGTAGCATTAATGGCAACTACAAATCAGAGGCTAACCAAACACAGCTGACCAATCAAAAGCTTACTAAGCTATGAACTGCCCAATCACAGACTGACCCAACAGAGAGAAACCAGTCAAACACCATAATCAGAGCCTTATCAATAGAAGGCTAACCAGTCAGATGCTAATCAATGGTCAACAGTCACAGGAAAACTTATAGGAGGTCAACAGTCTAAGGCTATCCAATCAGAGGTTGGCTAATCACAAGCTAATTGATCATAGGCTAACTAATATAAGACTAATCAAAGGCTAACAATCACAGGGTAGCCAGTCAGATGTTAATCAATCGATGGTTAGCAGTCAAGGCAAACTTGTAAGAGGTCAACAATCATAGGCTAACCAATTAGAGGCTAACCAATTAGAGGCTAACCAATCAGAGGCTAACCAATCAGAGGCTGGCTAATCACAAGCTAACCAAACATAGGCTAACCAATCAGAGGCTAAACAATTAGAGGCTAACCAAACCTGGGCTAACCAATCAGAGGCTAACCAATCAAATCCTAACCAGTTCGAGGCTAATCAATCATAGACTAAGCAATCAGAGGCTAACCAATCAAAGGCTAATAAATCAAATGCTTACCAATCAAATGCTAACCAATCAAATGCTAACCAATCATAAACTAAGCAATCAGAGGCTAACCAATCAAGAGCTAACTAATCAAATGCTGACCAATCAAAGGCTAACCAATCAGAGGCTAACCAATCATAGACTAAGCATTTAGAGGCTAACCAATCAAAGACTGACCCAACAGAGACTGACCAATTATAAGCCAACCAATCAGAGACTAGTCACTCATACGCTAATCAGTGATAGACTGTTACATGTGTACATTTCTGAAGCTCAAAGTGAATCTGTTGAAACAGGACGAGGCCTGGAGTTTAGGGGGTCGTTAGATATTAATGATCTGGTTTAGTACGTGTCTGTGTTTGATTGTTATTCCTGTTTTCTCTGAAGGACGTGTTTGATGTTTTGTTTGACTCTCTTCTCTCGTTTCTGTCTCTCTTCTTCTTTTGGTTTCTGTGTTTTGGCTCAGCGGCTCAATAAACATCTCGATTTTGATATTATAACCGCTTCTCATCTTAAAGTGAATCACTATATGAGCTGGAGAGAAGACGTGTAGCTGTGTGTGTGTGTGTGTGTGTGTGTGTGTGTGTGTGTGTGTGTGTGTGTGTGTATCTGAATGTATTGGGTTAGTTATGTGGTAGGACAGGAGTGAGATGTCGCCCCCTGCTGGTAATATGGTAATATGTTCTCACTCTGTTTCACTGCTGTGTAGGTTTACAGTGTGGGTTTAATTCTCTGAAACGGGGTCAGAGGTTTAGGATCTGTCTTCAGAAGTCAGAACTCTTCCACGCGTGGATTTAACCACACTGTAACTGTCAGATCTCAGATCAGATCAAACAGGAGCAGAAATAAAAACAGTGTAAACTAAATGAGATTAATGGAAACTCTCTCTGGTGCTGTCAGTGATCCTGTAATCAGGTACACAGTGTTCTCTAACTGCTCTCAGAGGATTTTCACAGAGGAAACTGGGACATTTAATAATAATAATAATAATAATAATAATAATAATAATAATAATAATAATAATAATAAAAATAATTCGTTTATTTATAGTATATTTCACACATGTTGCTGCTCAAACTACTCAACATAAAAATAAGATGAACAATAATTACCAAATACAATAATACATATATATATATATATATATATATATATATATATATATATATATATATATATATATATATATATGATTTCCTAAACTATTCAGACTTCTTTACAATTATTATTATTAGTATTATTATTATTATTATTAGTGCACTTGTCATGTAGCAGTTCCAATCAAGTACACCAATAATAATAATAATAATAATAATAATAATAATAATAATGAGTTTATTTATAGTATATTTCACACATGTTGCTGCTCAAACTACTCAACATAAGCAGATTTCCTAAACTATTCAGACTTCCATACAATTATTATTATTATTATTATTATTATTATTATTATTATTATTATTATTAGTGCACTTGTCATGCAGCAGTTCCAATCAACTGCACCAATAATAATAATGATAATGAGTTTATTTATAGTATTTTTTTAAGTATATTACTCAACATAAAAAATTAAAAACTACTTTATGATAAAATAAATAAATACAGTCAAATCAATAATATATATATATATATATATATATATATATATATATATATATATATATATATATATATATATATATATATATATATATATATAGGCTGTGTCTCGAGGGAGGTTGAGGTTTGCAGGATTAGTGTTTTTAAAGGCTCAGCCTGTGGAAATTTCCCCTGCCCTCGTACGCATGCGCAATCCAGTCCTTTAATACTCGCTAATGACTCACTTTACAGAATCGATTCTTTAGAATCTGGTGAATCAAACTAGTGAAAAAACATAAGTGGAGAGATAAAAATATTAGAACAGCTATATTTACACTAATCCTCCTTCACGCTTTCACGCCTTTATGAAATCCGTGTTGTTGTTGTTGTTGTTGTTATTGTTGTTTTAAATACCCCGGATCGATTCTTCTGAGTCGTTTAGAAGAGTCACTCGAACAGAACGATTCGCGAGTCGAATCGCCGCTCAGCCTCAGCAGCGCCAGTCTCCGGTGACCACACCACGACGAGGATGGACACATAGTCCGGGGTCAAAGTAGCAAAAGCCGGACACGAAACATCACACCGGTCCGTCCACAGGTGAGTCCAGATTCTGCGTTGACCGCTTACTGCACGTGCTTTGAACTTTCCGTTCCAGCAGAATTAAGAATTAAAGATTAGATTTTAATTTGTACATGAAATTTTCTAAAACTGGAAGCTTGTCCTTCTTGGAGTGCTGAGTTATAACACGCTAATAAAGGTGTTGTTATTAATGAGCGTGTGTTGAATATTTATATTATAGTGTTTCTATAGCGGCGCGTGACTGCTCTGCTGGCAGCTCCTCCAGCCGCTCTACTTCCTCGCGCTCCAGTGAAGGATTAGTGTTTTATGTAACATACTTTTCAAAGAAGACCCAGAAGCTCTCAGCGTGCTTCCTTAATCAAGTCTCGATGACGTCTGACCGAGTGGCCATGGGGTATTACATGGGTTCTGGTGGGCTGGGGACCAGTTTACCTGTTCCAGCACACCTGCTCGTGACCTGATGAGTTGAATCACGTGTTAAACAATTGATCATAGTGTACTGATGTCTGAGAAGGCTTTTATACTGCAAGTGACAGTACAATGCAATACTATAAGCAGAGATATACTCAATACTGCAAGTGACAGTATAATGCAATACTATAAGCAGTGATATACTCAATACTGCAAGTGACAGTACAATGCAATACTATAAGCAGTGATATACTCAATACTGCAAGTGACAGTACAATGCAATACTATAAGCAGTGATATACTACGATACTGCAAGTGGCAGTTTAATGCAATACTATAAGCAGTGATATACTGCGATACTGCAAGTGGCAATATGTTGCAATACTATAAGTAGCGATATACTACGATACTGCTCGTGACAGTATATTGCAATACTATAAGTAGCGATATACTGCGATACTGCAAGTGACAGTATATTGCAATACTATAAGCAGTGATATACTGCGATACTGCAAGTGGCAATATATTGCAATACTATAAGCAGTGATATACTGCGATACTGCAAGTGCCACTATATTGTGATACTATAAGTAGCGATATACTGCGATACTGCAAGTGGCAATATGTTGCAATACTATAAGTAGCGATATACTACGATACTGCACGTGACAGTATATTGCAATACTATAAGCAGTGATATACTACGATACTGCAAGTGACAGTATAATGCAATACTATAAGTAGCGATATACTGCGATACTGCAAGTGACAGTACAATGCAATACTATAAGTAGCGATATACTATGATACTGCAAGTGACAGTATAATGCAATACTATAAGCAGAGATATACTACGATACTGCAAGTGACAGTACAATGCAATACTATAAGTAGCGATATACTATGATACTGCAAGTGACAGTACAATGCAATACTATAAGTAGCGATATACTATGATACTGCAAGTGACAGTATAATGCAATACTATAAGCAGAGATATACTACGATACTGCAAGTGACAGTATAATGCAATACTATAAGTAGTGATATACTATGATACTGCAAGTGAGAACATATTGCAATACTGTGAGAAGTGATATATCACAACTTTTTCAATTTGCTTTTAGGAAAACTTACAGTACAAAAACTGTTAATTTACCGTTAACATTAGCAGTGGAGCATAACAATCCTCATTTTCAGTGCTTGACTATCAACTGTTAACAATCAGCACTGTGTTTTTAGGATCGATATCACAAAATATAACGTCATGGTATTTGATATTTTTGATATTTTCGTACACCCCTACCCAATGCGATGGACTGGTGACCTGTCCATGGTGTACTCGCCTTCACCCGATGATGCTGGGATTGGATTGGCTCCAGCCCCTCGTGACCCCGACTAGCGGGAGATTATGGAGGGATGAATGGATGGATGGATGGATGGATGGATGGATGGATATATGTAAAGCTAATGTTGTTTGCTATTTGTCTTATGTCTACTATGTAACTTTTTACAGTTGTCCATAGAACAACATGTGTCTCCATTGTTGTGTATTTTGTGTTATTTACATATATCTGCGTATTTGGCCATCAGCAAAAGAAGTGTTTTAGTCTGGACTGTTCTCGAAATGAGGCACAACCAATCAGAACAGAGCTCATTTACATATCCCAGTCTTAAAGGTACAGCCTGTTCATGTCGCTGGATGTTTCCTGTGTAAAATTATGAATGATTTGCTTCATAAAAGCACACAAATATCCTGAAGGTCTGAAAAGAGAAACCTTCTTCACCCAAAGACGGATCTTTGTTCTTAATCCTTTTCTGCGAACCCGACTGTTCTCTCTGTAGGGAGAGCCAAACCGGGCCTGTAATGCAATTAGCACAGTTACGCTGGGTTACGACAGTAGCCCAAACCTACATGGAGAGATGAAGCACTGCTCAGTCTGGATGTTCTCTTCTCTGATGTTCTCCCTGCAGATCCAGCAGTACAGCTGCGCTCATGGGGAAGAAGGTGCTGCAGTGTTTTCCCTGGTACAAGCGCTGTAAAGACCGGGGTTCGGGCAGGCTTTGCCCACCACAGGCTGGTAAGGGGGGCTGCTTTTACTGTAACCACAGTGTGGAGTACTTAAATAGCCCAAAAGAACAACGAATAAACATCAGATCAACTTAAAGGAAGCGAAGGCCTCACCAGCCCATGTTCAGCATCTCTAATAGACTCTGATTATATGGTTTCCTACACGGTAAAACGCTCTGGTGGTGATGGTGTTTACAGTGGTGGTGGTGTTTACAGTGGTGGTGGTGTTTACAGTGGTGGTGGTGTTTACAGTGGTGGTGATGGTGTTTACAGTGGTGGTGGTGTTTACAGTGGTGGTGGTGTTTACAGTGGTGGTGGTGTTTACAGTGGTGGTGGTGATGGTGTTTACAGTGGTGGTGGTGGTGGTGGTGGTGTTTACAGTGGTGGTGGTGGTGTTTACAGTGGTGGTGGTGTTTACAGTGGTGGTGGCGGTGTTTACAGTGGTGGTGGTGATGGTGTTTACAGTGGTGGTGGTGGTGGTGTTTACAGTGGTGGTGGTGGTGGTGTTTACAGTGGTGGTGGTGTTTACAGTGGTGGTGGTGTTTACAGTTGTGGTGGTGATGGTGTTTACAGTTGTGGTGGTGATGGTGTTTACAGTGGTGGTGGTGGTGTTTACAGTGGTGGTGGTGGTGGTGGTGTTTACAGTGGTGGTGGTGATGGTGTTTACAGTGGTGGTGGTGGTGTTTACAGTGGTGGTGGTGATGGTGTTTACAGTGGTGGTGATTATGTTTACAGTGGTGGTGGTGATGGTGTTTACAGTGGTGGTGATGATGTTTACAGTGGTGGTGGTGGTGATTACAGTGGTGGTGGTGGTGGTGTTTACAGTGGTGGTGGTGTTTACAGTGATGGTGGTGATGGTGTTTACAGTGGTGGTGATGGTGTTTACAGTGGTGGTGATGATGATGTTAACAGTGGTGGTGATGTTGTTTACAGTGGTGATGATGATGATGTTAACAGTGGTGGTGATGATGTTTACAGTGGTGATGGTGATGGTGTTTACAGTGGTGATGATGATAATGTTAACAGTGGTGGTGATGGTGTTCACAGTGGTGGTGATGGTGTTTACAGTGGTGGTGGTGATGTTTACAGTGGTGGTGGTGGTGTTTACAGTGGTGATGATGATGTTTACAGTGGTGGTGATGGTGTTTGCAGTGGTGGTGATGATGATGTTAATAGTGGTGGTGATGGTGTTCACAGTGGTGGTGATAATGGTGTTTACAGTGGTGGTGATGATGATGTTAATAGTGGTGGTGATGGTGTTCACAGTGGTGGTGATGGTGTTTACAGTGGTGGTGGTGATGTTTACAGTAGTGGTGATGGTGTTTACAGTGGTGGTGATGGTGTTTGCAGTGGTGGTGATGATGATGTTAATAGTGGTGGTGATGGTGTTCACAGTGGTGGTGATGGTGTTCACAGTGGTGGTGGTGATGTTTACAGTAGTGGTGATGGTGTTTACAGTGGTGGTGATGGTGTTTACAGTGATGGTGATGGTGTTCACGGTGGTGTTGATTGTGTGTACAGTGGTGGTGATGGTGTTTACAGTGTTGGTGATGGTGTTTACAGTGGTGGTGATGGTGTTTACAGTGGTGGTGATGGTAACCAGGGGTCTCCATGTCTACAACACAAATCTACACATTGTATTTACTATGAAACCCACCAGTGAAGCTACACGTGTCTTCTAAGTTGATCTGGATGTTGATGGTAAAATGTTGAAGATCTGAAAATACTAGGTTTTCTTTGGGGACTATTTTAACCTCACAGCATCCTGCGTGTTATGTATCCCTCCACTAATATTAGATTTTAAAGATAATATTTAGGCCAAAACCTCAGGCTGTGTATTTATAACCATAAGCTCTGTGAGGGAGCTTTTAGAGACTCCAGAGCTTTTTACATGAATCCAGTCTGAACTCTCCAGCGTAGTGATTTAGTGATGCTGAAACGTTCTGTCCTCGTTTCTGTCTCTCAGTTCCGTCTGATGAGGTGCAGCCTGTCTTCCCTCCCTCCATCCCGTGGACGCGCGACGGCGAAGGAGGCAGAACGCGGTCTGTTTACTTTTCACACAAGGCCCGGGTCGCCTACCGGCACCAGATGGACGGAAACATCATCGACGCCACCTGCTGACCCCCTCCGGGCTCGTTTCCCAGAATCCCCCACACTGAGAGCCTGCACTGAACTGGCTTGATTCAAATGTGTCCAGTTTGTCATTGTTCATGTCATTGAGGGTCTACATGAACACTTACCCAACAGTTTACTCACATTTGGCTATGACAGTGTTTATATGACATAATATATTAATATTAACAATTAATTATTGAATATTATTATACCAATGCACTTAATATCTCATCACATTTCAAAAAAGCATGTACATTTACTGTTTTCTTGCTGTTTACTTTTATTAATATAGACATGCTGTACACATTTGAAAGTCAGTTCAGTGCAGTCCTCGTTTCCAGTGTGTTCGGTCCACTCTGTGGTCAGATGGGGGGGAGGACGAAGGGTAGGACGAAGGAATTTGAAGTGGGAGTGAATCAGCAGAGCAGCCCTGTGTTCTCCTCCCTCATGACTTGTGTGTCTTCAGTTACTGTAATCAAGGCCATCTGGATCCTTTCTGCTGGACCTGCACTGATTATGCACCATGATGAAGGTCATGTGACCACAGAGGGCGGACGGATCGGTTCAGACTCTATCATTAACAGAAACCCTGAAAGTGTTTACACGTAACCTGCAGTGCATCACATGTTTCTTCTGTTGTTTTGTCTGTTTCTCCTTTTCTCGTACCTCATAGCATGTCTTTTAACACGTCTGTGCATCCAGTTTAAGGGGAACTCCACCGATTATTTAAAAATATAAAAATTCTGCATAAGGATGTAGTTAGGACGTGTCTTTCAGAGAGGTTCGGTGTGAAGTGCTCCATTCTGGAGCATCTAGAACTGTTCTCAGTGGTGGCGAATGGAACCAAACGCTGTGACGCCAGAAATTTGGAAAGTTTGGTGGAGTTCCCCTTAAAGGTCAACACGTCTGACTGAACATATAGGATGCACAGCATCATTTGTTCATCCTTGTTGCAAGATCAGCCTTTTTAATATGGATGTAACAGAAGACTCCAATATGCAAATGAGCTGAATAACCAATCACAGCGTCGCTCACTGCCTGCTGTGAGCATACTGACCAATCAGAGCCAGTTATCAGAGCAGTATCATCCAGATGTATCACTGCCTGTGTGTCCAGCACATGGAAAACTGTCTGCTCGATGATGAAAGCTGATCCAGGGCCTCAGTTAGACGAGCTCGGCACAGATGATCCGGGTACGAGGAACAGGGCCGACGCGTTTCCTCTCTTACTGTGAATTATTTTTGGTTATTAAATGTTCCGAATCCCGTCGCTGGGATCATAATTCCAATCCATATGATTTAAAAGCTAACTTTAGTCAGGATTCCTAGAAAACTCAAGTGTTCCTGACGGTTGGAATCACTTGTCGTAGCAATAAACATTATTTAAATCGACTATATATATATACATATATATATATATATACATATATATATATATATATATATATATATATATATATATATATATATATATATATATATATAAAACTCTCTTTACTTTCAATGTAAGTCAATGGAACCAGACAGCTTTCATGTTCAAATGATTCAATGTTCAATCATTAGTGGCGATATGATAAACACGCTGTCTTTACTATAGAACTCTTACAGAAGCATCATTTTTAAGAGCGTAGAGGTTAAATAGCAATAAATAATTAAATTAATGAATGAATTTGACGTTGAGGCTGTGTCTCAAATCCTACTGAGCTCCTACATAGGCAGCATTTTACTACATAGTATGCGCTCCCGACATGTAGACTGTCCCAATTCTTACATACCTTAAACATACTGTCTACTGAGGAACCTTATTTAGACCTGATTTTAAAGAAGCATCGAACGCTTCCTCAGCCGCTACGACAATCCCATGATGCACCGCAGGCTAATCTAGGAGCAGTGAAGTGGTTTTAAAATGTGAGTTATTTTGATTCTCTCTGGAGTTTTAATGTGTTTCTGGTCATAAAATCACACAAAACAGTATTTAATTATCAACTCTGTAACGAGTCCTTCACCATTTACACTTTATACTCCAGACATTAGCATCTACGCTAGCAGATGTTGTTTTGGATGCCGGTCGGTAGCTTAGCAACCAGCTAAACCACCGGTGTCGTGCTGCAGTGGGCGGGAACAAGCCGTGACGCAGTCTCTCTCTAACTAGAGCGTCTCAGTAATCTGTTTACACACTCACTACCTAGACAGCCTACTTACACACTCACTACCTAGACAGCCTACTTACACACTCACTACCTAGACAGCCAACTTACACACTCACTACCTAGACAGCCTACTTAGACACTCACTACCTAGACAGCCTACTCACACACTCACTACCTAGACAGCCTACTTACACACTCACTACCTAGACAGCCAACTTACACACTCACTACCTAGACAGCCTACTTAGACACTCACTACCTAGACAGCCTACTTACACACTCACTACCTAGACAGCCTACTTACACACTCACTACCTAGACAGCCTACTTACACACTCACTAGGAGTTTGAGACACGCCTATTAAAAAGGCAGAGAAAATTGGAATAGCTTACATTTGAAGATGACCACTAGTAGCTCCACTTTGGTCCGTCATGTAGGGAACAAGTCCTACCTGCGGTGCATCATGGGATTGTCTTAGTGGCTGAGGAAGAGTTCGATGCTTCCTTAAAATCAGGTCTAAATAAGGTTCCTCAGTAGCAGCATGTTTAAGGTATGTAAGAATTGGGACAGTCTACATGTCGGGAGGGCATACTATGACGTACAATGCTGCCTATGTAGGAGCTCACTAGGATTCGAGACGCCCTGAGGCTCAGGACAGTTGGCGCAGTAGCCGTCAGAGCGCTAACTGGATGGCCGGGTCACTAAATCTACAACACAAACAAACAAAAACACTTATTTTATGGAAAGCATTTCTTAATGATACGTCAATAAATTGATATGATTGTATATGATATGTGATAAATAAACAAGTTTTATCCCTCATTTGTTTTATATTTTTTTATTATTAATGATGAATTATTATTAACTTTTTACAGCCTGCTCTAAAAAGATTATATATGGGCTGCGGAGTCACGGTAACTAGGATATCTGATCGCATCAGCTCCAGTAAAATGTTAATATTATTTAAAATGTGAATCAGTTATTTACATAAAGAGCTTCTTTTAAAGTTCTAATCACTGAACCATTAAAGGAGCGGTATGTAAGTTGTGGTGTATTCATTAATGTATGTACTAGTGTATTCATTAGTTCAGAAATACCTGTAACCACAAATCACTGTGTTACAGTTAGCTTAGCATGAGCCTTCACATCTACATAGAAGCAGCTGGAGCTGCCACCGCCATGTTTCTACAGTAGCCCACCACGCTGACACACAGAGAGGGTCTTTCCTGTTTTTATGGTGAAGCAGCAGCTGTTGTGGCCATACAGGGGCGATGTTGGGCCAGATGTCATCTGCTGAAATGTTTAATGTGTTCAATTTAGTGTTAAATTATATTATATTATAAATTATATTCAAATCCAATGAAAGCATGTGTTGTGATATAAAACCTTTATTACTTGACATCATCATAAATTACAAATATGACATCTTTTATTCGTGTGTGTGTATAAAGTGAATAAAGTGAAATATAGTCCCTTTATATGCTGCCACGTTGGTCGTTCCTGTTTGCAGAGTGTTATAGAGCTGAGGCGGCGGTCGAGTCAGAGAGAGAGAGAACCGAGTATCTGCTTCCCGAGCGCCAAACCCCGCAGTTCATTTCACTGGGCTTTTACGTGTGACCCGAGCTGCGGCCTGCTGCCGTCAGAGCGCCGCGGCTCATCAGCAAGGCTGGTTGTTGAGGTTGTTGAGGATTTTTTGCTGCGGGGCTTTGTACAGAGCAGTGAAGCTTCCTGGAGGCACAGTGCCACGACCGTCTTCATCCACCTGACCCATCAGGATGAAGCTCTGACCTGAAAGAGACCAAGAGGAGAGGCGTTACAGGTCAGACTGGTCTTGTTGGACATGTGGGTGTCACTGCTAGGTTGAGGGTGGTCCACTCAGTTCGGAAACCGACCACTGCTGAGAGGCCTTCTAATCTCAATCTATCAATCAATCAATCAATCAATCAACCTTTATTTTATCTCGGAAATACATTGACGGGTGACCCTCATTTTCAATGCAGCCGAGCATTTACATTTTAGGGGATTAAAAGCAAAATGAACAAAAATGATAATAATAAATAAAATACAAATTTTAAATAAACATTTAATATAGACGCATAAAATATAATGTAAAATTCTTTAGAAAAACTTAGAAGAATATAAAAGAATATAAAAAAAACATAAAATACATACAAGATAATAAAAAGTTACAATATTAATAAAAAATATACTCATTAAAGCAATCACGATAAAAATAAAAATATAAATAAAATAACATAAAATAAAATAAAATAAATCCAGAGCCAGAAACTAGAGATCATCTGCAAGGATGTAGGAGCAGGTTTGACATTGGACAGGAGGGGCACATTTGCTAATATGATACAAAGCCCACCCTATCCCCTAAAATGTTACCTATAGGCTGATTGCACTGTAGGTAAGGTAGTAAATCACTGTATGTATAGTGACGTAGAACAGCATTTGTGGAATTACAGTAAATTAGAAATCAATAAACAAAATAGAACATTAATTGGATTTATCTAATGATAAACAGAAGTACAGATAAAAGTCACCCAACAGGATACTCCACATTACATGGTACTGTAGTTAGAAAACTTTAAAAACTTAATTTCTGTATAATTCACATATATAACTAAAACAATAATTATTTTCTTTGGTGGTAAAGTGCTGAAATGAAATAATAAATAAATGTATGTTGAGGTTTCCTGACTAGACTAGACTAACATTAGTGTTAGACAGTAAGGCTGTGTCCCAAACAGCACCCTCTGGAACATTACATACTGCACTACTGACAGCACATCTAATGATAAATTATTCATTTATTTATTTATTTATTTTATTTATTATATTTTATTATTTGTGTATGTAGTGTAGTAGCAGTCTGCAGTTTGGGACGTGGCCCGAGAGTAATGACTCTCAATGGTTCTCACCTCAGAGATTTGAGGCTGGACTTATACTCTCACCTGAGAGATTTGAGGCTGGACTTATACTCTTACCTCAGAGATTTGAGGCTGGACTTATACTCTCACCTCAGAGATTTGAGGCTGGACTTATACTCTTACCTCAGAGATTTGAGGCTGGACTTATACTCTCACCTGAGAGATTTGAGGCTGGACTTATACTCTTACCTCAGAGATTTGAGGCTGGACTTATACTCTCACCTGAGAGATTTAAGGCTGGACTTATACTCTCACCTGAGAGATTTGAGGCTGGACTTATACTCTCACCTCAGAGATTTGAGGCTGGACTTATACTCTCACCTCAGAGATTTGAGGCTGGACTTATACTCTCACCTCAGAGATTTAAGGCTGGACTTAAATCTCTATCCTCATAAATTCGATTCAGATTCTCACCTCATAGTTTCGAGATTCGGCTTAGATTGTCAACTCGGAGATTCGTGACTCTACTCACGTTTTCCCCCCAGATATTCAAGACACAATTCAGATTCTCAACTCAAAGATTTGAGACTCAACTCTGACCTCCAACTCTTCTTAACTCCAAGACTTGACTTTGACTCAAACCTTAGAGACTCGAGACTCGAGACTTACTCTAAATGTTGAGACTATAATAAATGACTCGTATCTCTGAGATTTGAGACTTGACTCAGACCTTATATATTTATATATTTTATATTTTATTTTTTTTACATATGTAGTGTACTAGCAGTCTGCAGTTTGGGGGCGTGGCCAGAGAGTAATGCAACTTTACATTTCAGAGTGTTTTCTGACTAAAGTTAATATAAACGTTAGCTAACCCAAACCCTCCTAGCCTGTTACCATAACAACACATTATACTAAAGCTGTTCTATTACAGTATATATAGTCATCGTTGATGTTCACTGCTCTCATCACTGAGCTCACGTTTAAAGCTAGCGCGAGCTACCCGACGCTCCAGCGAGGCAAGAGCTCGGCTGAACCGGCATCTCAACACAAGCCTTAACACAGTGAAAGACCACCTAACAACCAGAGCCCGTTGCTAACAACAAACACAGCGCGTGAATCGCATATAAACAGTTTCCACTTTTCTGTGGTTTAATTTTTGGGTGGGACACGTCCCCCCCATCCCTCCCGGTTCCTACACCAATGATAATCTGTATCGCTTAGGCATTTAAACGAAGACAATACTGAAGAAGTGACCGCTGGAGACCACATGACTGCAGCCAGGTAGGCCAGGCAATGTGCAAAGCCACACAAGTATGTTTCCAATAAACTGGCCAGCCACCATAAATGCCTTGACATACCTCTACGCAGCACCGGACAGCTCTTGCAGGGCAGCACCAGTTTTACAGACATGGTCTCTCCAGCCTGAGTGATGGTCAGTCTGCCGGCCTTATACGTCTTAATGATGGACACAGTGGCGAGCAGACTGCCCTGAGGGCCGGGCGATAGGGTCGTCACCGTGCCTGTGATCACTGCAAACAGAGCAAAACAGCGGACAGCGTTTTAGTTGTTTACACAAATAAACATAAACAACAACAAAAAACAAAAGGAGCTGCACTGAACACACGGAGTGGACCTGAGAAATATCTGGACTCTAGTAACCAGTGTTCACTGAGCATCTACATAGAAGCAGCTGGAGCTGCCACCGCCATGTTTCTACTGTAGCCCAGCACGCTGACACACACAGAGGGTCTTTCATGTTTTTATGGGGAAGCAACAGCTGTTGTGGCCATACGGGGGCGATGTTGCGTCAGATGTCATCTGCTGAAATGTCTAATGTGTTCGATTTAGTTTCAAAATCGTATTTAAATCCACCGAAACCATGTGATACGATATAAAACCTTTATTACTTGACATCATCATAAATGACAAATATGACATATTTTATACATGTTTGTGTGAATAAAGTGAATAAAGTGTATAAAGTGAATAAAGTAAACTTTAATGACAGACTGCAGGTCAGTGGTTCTCCAACTGGGGGGCCGTGGTTGTATTAGTACTTAGTAAGCTCTGATAGGTCTGATCTTAAAATTTAGTTCTTAATTTATGAAGAACTAGGCCATAACTGGTGCTTGTGTTCTTGGGCTCCCCCTACAGTTAAGAAGTGTAATTCACTTTTCACTACTGTTTCAGCTGCACAGGTGCATTTGTTGATGTGCTGAAGGTTCAGAATCCAACTCACCTTCACGCACATCCTGCAGGTATATGGACATGACAGATTACACTCATAGTTTCCGGTTGTTTCTATGTGTAAGTGTAATCTGTAGCGTCCATGTTCACCGTATTTGGCCACACCCACTTTCAAGCGTGTGTTTCTTCCACCTTTGTGTTAGAACTTCCGCTCAGCTAACCAAATTGAATACAGTTCTATGGGAGGAGACCAGAGAGACAGTAAGAAGTTCTAATGGGACAACACTGTCTCCTCCGCGTTTAATAACTCAGTGGGTGGGTGATATGAGAAGGTAATCTGAGGTTAATAACACAGTGGGTTGATGATATGAGAAGGTGGTCTGAGGTTAATAACACAGTGGGTGGGTGATATGAGAAGGTGGTCTGAGGTTAATAACTCAGTGGGTGGGTGATATGAGAAGGTGGTCTGAGGTTAATAACTCAGTGGGTGGGTGATATGAGAAGGTGGTCTGAGGTTAATAACTCAGTGGGTGGATGATATGAGAAGGTGGTCTGAAGTTAATAACACAGTGGGTGGGTGATATGAGAAGGTGGTCTGAGGTTAATAACACAGTGGGTTGATGATATGAGAAGGTGGTCTGAGGTTAATAACACAGTGGGTGGGTGATATGAAAAGGTGGTCTGAGGTTAATAACACAGTGGATGGGTGATATGAGAAGGTGGTCTGAGGTTAATAACACAGTGGGTGGGTGATATGAGAAGGTGGTCTGAGGTTAATAACACAGTGGGTGGGTGATATGAGAAGGTGGTCTGAGGTTATTAACACAGTGGGTGATGATATGAGAAGGTGGTCCGAGGTTAATAACACAGTGGGTGATGATATGAGAAGGTGGTCCGAGGTTAATAACACAGTGGATAGGTGATATGAGAAGGTGGTCTGAGGTTAATAACACAGTGGGTGGGTGGTATGAGAAGGTGGTCTGAGGTTACTTATGGAGACATGTTTAATTACTCTGTACTCTTGGAAGGTGTAGACGGTTCAGTAATGAAAAACTATAAAAGTACTGAAGCGTATCAGTACCTGCACAGTGGGAAGGTGGGCGTGTCCTCCTACACACAGATGGTGAGTTTATATTTCTGAAAGCCGGTTAAACCCAAGTCCAGCAGCTGCCCGAGCCGCTCGGCGTGGGTGTTAGTTACAGTCCAGATAGCCTAGCGCTGTGGACACTGATCAGAGAACAGTTACTGAACTGATAGACTCACCAGCACCGACACGTCTGCTTCCTCGGAGCTTCATAAGCGAGACAGTTCTCTGGATAAGGAAGCTCTGGTGCTGGTTCTCCTCCACAGAATGGTAAGAGCAGACATACGGAGGTTTGGGTGGAGGTTTTAAATTTAGAGCTTCAGTCATAGATGCAGGTGGTCTTCTTTGGAAGGCGGCCCCCCAACACTCTGATCTTTATGTGCTGTGTTTGTAACTCTGTTGTTCAAGCCAAGTTTTCATCTTCTTCCAATTACTGAGTCCCTCTAACTGAACATGTTATTCTAGTTATTTTATGTTTGTTATCGTTTTGCTTGTAATTAGTATCAACGTATCCGTGGTCGCACCGGAAGTTCTAACACAAAGTAAACAAAGATGGCCGCCCCAGTGTTGTCATGGAAAATAGCATGAATGGGCTTATTCAGGGAGATGGACGAAGACTGACCAAACCTTTCAGTGAGAGATGTGCTACAATTTCGGCGGAGGTTGAGTTTCATTCATGTTTTTCCCAGTATGTTATTGTTATTATTATTATAATTATTATTATATGCATTAAACTGTGCAGTAGAGTGCTCTCTGTAGATGGTATGGACGTCATTAGACCAGGAGTGCTGAAACACCTGTTGCAAACCCCTGACACCTTGACCGGTCACTCTGATGATACCCTTTAAGCCGCGTACTCACCGAACTCGCTGCCGCAGAAGCTGGCCTTTATAGTCCCGTCCCTCTTGCAGGCTTTGGCGCACAGCGGGTTCACTGAAAAGGAGAACCATAGCAAGTTTTTGAATCTTTGATATCAATAATTAGCAGATATACTACATACACAGCACATCAGAAACATTTCCCTCTAATTAAAACCCGTTTCATGTTTATATATAACGACTGTTTCAGTCTGACCAGTCAGAACAGACTCATTAACGTCTCAGTCTTAAAGAGGACCTACTTTACTCCGTTTCCGTGGTGATAATTGTGTGTTTGGGTTCTACTAGATTAGATTTACATACTTCAGGTTTCACTAAACAAAGTATTTTTCTCATACTGTACGTCTGTATTCACTCTCTCTATGAAACACTCCTGTGTCTTTAAGCCCCGCCTCCTAATGAGCCCAGTGTGCTCTGATTGGTCAGCTCACCCATTCTGTCTTAACTGGTTAACCGCAACAGCAGCATCCTGCTACAAGCTCCGCCCCCACACCACTGCGGCTGTTCTCAGAGCGTTGTAGGTTCTGCTGTAACAGTTAGATCCAGAGTCTGATACTGAAAGTCCGGCAGCAGAACAAGCTGGTAGACCCACCTAACCTAAACTGGAGCTGGACGTTTCAGAGTGGTCAGTTTTCACTGGTTTACTGTTTCAGAGTGGTCAGTTTTTTTACTAGTTAACTGTTTCAGAGTGGTCAGTTTTTACTGGTTTACTGTTTCAGAGTGGTCAGTTTTTACTGGTTAACTGTTTCAGAGTGGTCAGTTTTCACTGGTTTACTGTTTCAGAGTGGTCAGTTTTTTTACTAGTTAACTGTTTCAGAGTGGTCAGTTTTCACTGGTTTACTGTTTCAGAGTGGTCAGTTTTTACTGGTTTACTGTTTCAGACTGGTCAGTTCTCACTGGTTTACTGTTTCAGAGTGGTCTGTTTTCACTGGTTTACTGTTTCAGAGGGGTCAGTTTTTTTTACTAGTTAACTGTTTCAGAGTGGTCAGTTTTTACTGGTTTACTGTTTCAGAGTGGTCAGTTTTTTTTACTGGTTAACTGTTTCAGAGTGGTCAGTTTTCACTGGTTTACTGTTTCGGAGTGGTCAGTTTTCACTGGTTTACTGTTTCAGACTTGTCAGTTTTTACTGGTTTACTGTTTCAGAGTGGTCAGTTTTTTTTACTGGTTAACTGTTTCAGAGTGGTCAGTTTTCACTGGTTTACTGTTTCAGACTGGTCAGTTTTCACTGGTTTACTGTTTCAGAGTGGTCAGTTTTTACTGGTTTAGCTCTCTGTTGTGTGATGGTAGGCGAACAGCAATAAGGACTGTGTTACGAGATGATGTCACCTTGTAACAGAGAAAAGCAGTGATTCCAGTGAGACGTTTCAGGCAGCTGGGAAAAGTGGTTCCACACCAGGCACTGAAGAAAAGAGTACTATACACAGTGGAGTCACATTATTATGACCCCTTCTTGCTGTGGACGGCAGCAGCGTGTAGGTGTCAGTGTTCTGGTCTGTGCAATGTTCTGGTGACATTGTCTGGACCCACTCATCCATGTGGAAGACCCTCTCAACCGATTTGGGTCTGAAACCATCCTTGATGGTCTTCTCTGGGGCGGATGGGCCCTTCCAGCAAGACAATAAGACACTCGACTATAATCGGTTGGAAGAGCTGACCAAGACTTCCAAGTACCACCCTGGACCCCTAATTCCCCAGACTTTAACCTAGTTGAGCATCTGTGGGACCTCCTGGATGGTGGTGTTGGCTCTATGGATCCTCCTCCACACTTTCTCCAGCAGCTGTGGATGCACTGCAGTCAGCATGATATCTCCAGATACCTGTGACCACCTACCAGGACCTTACTGAGTCTCCCAGCCCGTCTAGCTGCTGTCTGTGCTGCACACGGTGGTCACTCTGGATATTAGCTTGTGGTCATAATAATGTGACTGTACTGTCTAAGTCCCCTTTAAAAACATTGAGGTTTCTAAGGGCGTTTACACTCTAGAGCTCTGTTCCAGAGCCAGGATCTCTACGACTCCAGGATTTCTACAACTCCAGGAGCTCTACGACTCCAGGATCTCTACGACTCCAGGATCTCCACGACTCCAGGAGCTCTATAATTCCAGGAGCCCAAAGAGGGGCCCAAAAGCATGGCTAGGGCCCCCAAAAGCATGGTTAAGCCTGCACTTAGAAAAGCCGTGTATGGAATTGTGCAAGCGATCCACAGTTTGAAAATATCCTTAACGTGTGGGGTGAAGAACCCTCTCTGACCTGGACGGACTGGTTTGGTTTGGCCTGCTTCTGGTTTGCGGACTGGTGGTCTGACAGGTCGAACTGGTTTGACTGGAACGCGTCTGGGCGGAGCTTTAGTGGTGGTGGTGGTTGTTGGAGGCTTCGTGGTTGTAGTGGTGACGGGTTTCTGAGGCTTGGCTGGTTGGGGATTTGAGGGCACAGAATGGATACGGCCTCCTGATGGACCAGAGCCTGCGGTGGGGGGCCGAGAACCGCGAGGGATGCTGGAGTACGAGGCCATGAAACCGTCCGAGGTCACACTGAGGTCAGACACAAACTGGACCAGGAGGACGTTACTGTTGGTTATGATGGTCCTGCAGACAACGAGAAAGAAATCAAAGGTGAATTTTCAGGAGCTGATCAAGAGTTAGCAGTCAAAAGGTGGGTGTTTCCAATAAAGTGGCCAGTTAGCAGACGCACATGGTGTGTGTTTTTAATAAAGTGGCCAGTTAGTGAAAGCACAAGGTGGGTGTTTCTAATAAAGTGGCCAGGTATTGGAAGTACAAGGTAGGTGTTTCTAATAAAGTGGCCAGTTAGTGAAGTACAAGGTGGGTGTTTCTAATAAAGTGGCCAGTTAGTGGAAGTACTAGGTAGGTGTTTCTAATAAAGTGGCCAGTCAGTGAAAGCACAAGGTGGGTGTTTCTAATAAAGTGGCCAGTTAGTGAAGTACAAGGTAAGTGTTTCTAATAAAGTGGCCAGGTATTGGAAGTACAAGGTAGGTGTTTCTAATAAAGTGGCCAGTTAGTGAAGTACAAGGTAAGTGTTTCTAATAAAGTGGCCAGTTAGTGGAAGTACTAGGTAGGTGTTTCTAATAAAGTGGCCAGTTAGTGAAAGCACAAGGTGGGTGTTTCTAATAAAGTGGCCAGGTATTGGAAGTACAAGGTAGGTGTTTCTAATAAAGTGGCCAGTTAGTGAAGTACAAGGTAGGTGTTTCTAATAAAGTGGCATTTTATTGGAAGTACAAGGTAGGTGTTTCCAATAAAGTGGCCAGTGAGTGGAAGCACAAGTTGGGTGTTTCTAATAAAGTGGGCAGTGAGTGGAAGCACAAGGTGGGTGTTTCTAATAAAGTGGCCAGTTATTGGAAGCACAAGGTGTGTGTTTCTATTAAAGTGGACAGTTAGTGGAAGTACAAGGTGGGTGTTTCTAATAAAGTGGCCAGTGAGTGGAAATACAAGGTAGGTGTTTCTAATAAAGTGGCCAGTTAGTAGACATATAAGGTGGGTGTTTCTAATAAAGTGGCCAGTTAGTGAAAATACAAGGTGTGTGTTTCTAATAAAGTGGCCAGTTAGTCAAAGTACAAGGTGTGTGTTTCTAATAAAGTGGCCAGTTAGTGAAAGTACAAGGTGGGTGTTTCTAATAAAGTGGCCAGTTAGTGAAAGTACAAGGTGGGCGTTTCTAATAAAGTGGCCAGTTAGTGAAAGTACAAGGTGTGTGTTTCTAATAAAGTGGCCAGTTAGTGAAAGTACAAGGTGTGTGTTTCTAATAAAGTGGCCAGTTAGTGAAAGTACAAGGTGTGTGTTTCTAATAAAGTGCCGAGTTAGAGAAAGTACAAGGTGGGTGTTTCTAATAAAGTGGCCAGTTAGTGAAAGTACAAGGTGGGTGTTTCTAATAAAGTGGCCAGTTAGTGAAGTACAAGGTAAGTGTTTCTAATAAAGTGGCCAGTTAGTGGAAGTACTAGGTAGGTGTTTCTAATAAAGTGGCCAGTTAGTGAAAGCACAAGGTGGGTGTTTCTAATAAAGTGGCCAGGTATTGGAAGTACAAGGTAGGTGTTTCTAATAAAGTGGCCAGTTATTGGAAGCACAAGGTGTGTGTTTCTATTAAAGTGGACAGTTAGTGGAAGTACAAGGTGGGTGTTTCTAATAAAGTGGCCAGTTAGTGGAAATACAAGGTAGGTGTTTCTAATAAAGTGGCCAGTTAGTAGACATATAAGGTGGGTGTTTCTAATAAAGTGGCCAGTTAGTGAAAATACAAGGTGTGTGTTTCTAATAAAGTGGCCAGTTAGTCAAAGTACAAGGTGTGTGTTTCTAATAAAGTGGCGAGTTAGAGAAAGTACAAGGTGGGTGTTTCTAATAAAGTGGCCAGTATGTTGAAGCACAGTGTCTTGAGCTGGGACAGGTGAGCTGGTATTGAAGGTCACTCACTCTGGGGATTTGTCTCCGCAGTATTTGCCGATACGTCGTGAATCGTCTTTTTCTCCTCCGTTAAAAAACGCCACGTAGTCGAAGCGGCAGTAAGTGTCCGGCTCCACGTCAAACTTATCAAACTTCACCTCAATCACCTGAAACGAGAGTCCACCATCACAGCTTTTCACAAATCTCATATCCCTGAAATGATATTAGAAGAAAAACAGCTCTCAGCGCAGCATCTGGACTCGAGGTTTGAGCAGATCTTGTATAACTAATTTAGCAGCGTCTGTATTTATCCACTTGTTATAAACGTTTCTCCAGAGGTCGCTGATGAAAGGCAGCTACACGTAGATCATTGTTTAACAGCGTTCTAGCGAAAATGGCCTCGCATATTTTTAACATTACCCAGAAACATCAGCAGTGAGCCGTCATGAAGCCGTTCACACGGACTGAGCTCGATTTTAAGGAGAAAGCTAAGCTGTTAAAGCACAGCGCTCGTATCGTCCTCTAGATCTCTGATTTCTGACCATGCTTGGGTCCACAGTGATGAGCCACGAGCAGCTGATGCCTGGAGGGTAATTCTTCTCCGGCCAGTTGGGGGTTTTGATGGTGCCCTGCGGTTTCATCATCTTTCCACCACAAAACTGATGTTCTGAAACAAAATGAGGCAAAAAATGATTATCAGACACTGTTTCTAATAAAGTGGCCAGTTAGTGGAAGTGCAGGCTGGGTGTTTCTAATAAAGTGGCCAGTTAGTGGAAGAGCAGGCTGGGTGTTTCTAATAAAGTGGCCAGTTAGTTGAAGCATAAGGTGGGTGTTTTTAATAAAGTGGCCATTTAGGGGAAGCACAAGGTGGGTGTTTCTAATAAAGTGGCCAGTTAGTGGAAGCACAAGGTGGGTGTTTCTAATAAAGTGGCCAGTTAGTGGAAGCACAAGGTGGGTGTTTCTAATAAAGTGGCCAGTTATTGGAAGCACAAGGTGGGTGTTTCTAATAAATTGGCCAGTTATTGGAAGTACAAGGTGGGTTGTTTCTAATAAAGTGGCCAGTTAGTGGAAGCACAAGGTGGGTGTTTCTAATAAAGTGGCCAGTTAGTGGAAGCACAAGGTGGGTGTTTCTAATAAAGTGGCCAGTTAGTTGAAGCATAAGGTGGGTGTTTTTAATAAAGTGGCCATTTAGGGGAAGCACAAGGTGGGTGTTTCTAATAAAGTGGCCAGTTAGTGGAAGCACAATGTGGGTGTTTCTAATAAAGTGGCCAGTTAGTGGAAGCGCAAGGTGGGTGTTTCTAATAAAGTGGCCAGTTAGTTATAAGCACAAGGTGGATGTTTCTAATAAAGTGGCCATTTAGTGGAAGTACAAGATGAGTGTTTCTAATAAGGTGACCAGTTAGTGGAAGTACAAGATGGGTGTTTCTAATAAAGTGGCCAGTTAGTGGAAGCACAAGGTGGGTGTTTCTAATAAAGTGGCCAGTTAGTGGAAGCACAAGGTGGGTGTTTCTAATAAAGTGGCCAGTTAGTGGAAGCACAAGGTGGGTGTTTCTAATAAAGTGGCCAGTTAGTGGTAGCACAAGGTGGGTGTTTCTAATAAAGTGGCCAGTTAGTGGAAGCACAAGGTGGGTGTTTCTAATAAAGTGGCCAGTTATTGGAAGTACAAGGTGGGTGTTTCTAATAAAGTGGCCAGCTTTTGGTAGTACAAGGTGGGTGTTTCTAATTAAGTGGCCAGTTATTGGAAGTACAAGGTGGGTGTTTCTAATAAAGTGGCCAATTAGTGGAAGCACAAGGTGGGTGTTTCTAATAAAGTGGCCAGTTAGTGGAAGCACAAGGTGGGTGTTTCTAATAAAGTGGCCAGTTAGTGGAAGCACAAGGTGGGTGTTTCTAATAAAGTGGCTAGTTAGTGGAAGCACAAGGTGGGTGTTTCTTATAAAGTGGCCAGTGCTTTCCATCCACAGTAGTTACTAAAAAATGTTTAATGAATTTCATACCACAGAACTAACTTCACTTTATTCTGCTGATGTTTATGTTCAGGGTCTTCGTGTTGAGTTCCTGAACTTCGTCCGTGACTGTAGAAGACCTACCATCCACATGTGGTTTCCCTCCATTATAGTAGGCCAGGAAGCCCCTGCCCCCCGTGCCGGAGTCCGACACCATCTCCAGCATCATGGTGTTGGATGTGGAGATCAGCGCTCCCGGCCGAAACGTCCCACAGAAACGGCCCAACTTCTGCACCATGTTCGAGTGACCGTTATACACGTCCACATAGTCATATCGACACATAGGGTCCGCCTCCAGGTCAAAGACCCTGAAGGACAGCATGACTACATTACCTTCAGGCACCTGAAAGACAAAGACAGATTAAAATGATGTATATATATAAGTA
>CM038720.1:2585626-2590626 GCA_021613375.1 Megaleporinus macrocephalus | reverse complement strand
CATACAGGACCTCCACTCACTGTCCACTGTATCAGCTCCACTGACCATTACAGGACCTCCACTCACTGTCCACTGTATCAGCTCCACTGACCATACAGGACCTCCACTCACTGTCCACTGTATCAGCTCCACTGACCATACAGGACCTCCACTCACTGTCCACTGTATCAGCTCCACTGACCATACAGGACCTCCACTCACTGTCCACTGTATCAGCTCCACTGACCATACAGGACCTCCACTTACAGACTGTAGTTCATCTGATTCTCTGTATACTTTACAGAGTGGTTTAAACACCTCAGTGTCTCTGCTGGACTGAGAATCGTCCACCAACCAAAACTATCCGGACAGCAGTGTCCTGTGGGCGGCGTCCTGTGTCCACTGATGAAGAACTAGAGGAACACAAACTGTGCAGCAGCAGATGAGCTACTGTCTCTGACTTTACATCTACAAGGTGGACCAGCAAGTAGTAGGAGTGTCTAATAGAGTGGACACAGTGTTTAAACCCTCCAGCAGCAGCACTGCTGTGTCTGATCCACTCACACAAGCACCACGACAGTGTCACTGCAGTGCTGAGAATGAGCCACCTCCCTAATAGTATCTGCTCTGTGGTGGTCCTGTGGGGGTCCTGATCATTAAAGAACAAAGTAATAAAGTATACAGAGAATCAGATGAACTACAGTCAGTGGAGCTGATACAGTGGACAGTGAGTGGAGCTCCTGTATGGTCAGTGGAGCTGATACAGTGGACAGTGAGTGGAGGTCCTGTATGGTCAGTGGAGCTGATACAGTGGACAGTGAGTGGAGGTCCTGTATGGTCAGTGGAGCTGATACAGTGGACAGTGAGTGGAGGTCCTGTATGGTCAGTGGAGCTGATACAGTGGACAGTGAGTATGTGGGAGTACTGTATGTGGTAGATGATACAGTTTAGATTAGAATTAGTCTGAAATAAGCTTTAGTATTCCTTCAAGAGCGTAGAGGATAGCGAGTGCTGTGAAGTACAGTTGGTGAACTCCAGCACTCGAAAGGAAATTTTCCACAACTCCTGCCCAGCAGTCTGTCTGCCAGCGTGATTACTCCATCTGAGCTCTGGATCCAGGAAGAAAATGAAAAACTCCCTCTGTTCCCTTCAGCGAAGAGGAGCAGACTCGCTGAGGGAGTGTAATGACCGACTTCGCCGAACACATAATAAAAATAAAAACAGATTTAATCACATTTACAGCCTGTATAATAATAAATCAGCCCAGTGACACACACACTGAACACATACGCATCTCATTCATTAACATTTAAAACCCACAGCCTGCATTTTGCCTGTAATTTGGCTCGAAATACCCGATCCTGGTTTAGCTCTCTTCTTTTAGCCTTTGTATAACAACAAAGAGTTAAAAGCAGCATCATGACTGACACATCACAGCACGTCACCGACCAGCGTGAGTTCATCCAGCTGTGACTAAGCATCAGCCAGTAATCCATCTTTACAAACCACCCAAATCCACTCACTGCCGTTATATTAGCTCTCTATTTTATATTTCATATTAAAACTAAGTTTACACACGGTTTACACATCAGAGCACACGTGATAGTAAACAAATCAATCCAATCAAAAATAAATCAATAAAAACCTGTGCTAAGCATTTATATTCACTCCATCATAAGCAAGAGACAATAAAACGATATCTGACCTCACTGACCTCAAGACCTATATAAGCAAAAATGTAAACATTCTGCAGGCGTTGATAAATTTTTGATCAATAAATGATCTGTCAATCACAGAAGACAGGATGGAGGCTCTTCCTCCCCCCTCTCTCTCTCTCTCCCTCTCTCCCTCTCTCTCTCTTTCTCTCTCACTCCCTCTCTCCCTCTCTCTCTCTTTCTCTCTCACTCCCTCTCTCTCTCTCTCCCTCCCTCTCTCTATCCCTCCCTCATTCTCTCTCTCTCTCTCTCTCTCTCTCTCCCTCTCTCTCTCTCTCCCTCTCTCCCTCTCTCTCTCTCTCAAATCAAATTTAAACTCTATTTAACTGTATATTAACGGAGACACAAATTTACACTGTAATACCATCGAGTTCCCAGAGTTAATCAGTTACAGTATATTCTCTCGGTGAATCAACTCAGTGATTAGTTTAGCAGATTCCCCACAAGGGGGAGCTGTTAGCGTTCAAATCTCTTCAGTGTGCATCAATGAGGAAAGTGAGGAAACCCACACCAGCAGGATCTCTCATATACTTGTATCCATAAAGGGCTGATGTTCATGTATGTGAAGTGCAAAAAATTGTTTGTTATTGTAAATGCTATGTATATGATAATTAATTGTCAAGAATAATAGATTATTAAATTATTATTATTATTATTATTATTATTATTATTATTATTATTACTTTTTGTACACTGTAGATTAAATAATTAGAAGGTATTGTATACTATGTTACTAAACTACTACTGATTTGATCAGCAAGAGGAATTCTGGATAATAATTTTATCTATATGTTCTATAGCTTTAAGAAATCTTATCTAATCTTACGATAGCCTGTTGCAGTTTATATTCAAGATTAATGACAACTGGAATAAAACTAAAGACCAAAAAATTACTTGTGGAGACGTCTGTTTACCTTGACTTTCATTAAATGTAAAGTAGGTTTTTTCTTTGACCTATAAAGTTATTTTGGATATATATATATATATATATATTCATTTATTACATTTCCAGTCAAACCAGCCAGGAAACACCAGTTATTCACTGGTCAGAATCAAGACTATGAGATGTTTGAGCCTTTCGTTCGTCCACTCTTTACCTTCATCACAGTTTCCTTTCAGGAGACTCACTTTCAGTTTCTCAAGGAGAGACACGTTCAGTCATTCTGGTTCTCACTATCCAGATAAGTGATGTTTAGGTTCTCGACTCTGTGGTGGTCAGTCCATTCAGTGATGTTGAGGTTCTTGGCTCTGGGGTGGTCAGTCCATTCAGTGATGTTGAGGTTCTTGACTCTGTGGTGGTCAGTCCATTCAGTGATGTTGAGGTTCTGGACTCTGGGGTGGTCACTCCATTCAATGATGTTGAGGTTCTTGACTCTGTGGTGGTCAGTCTATTAAGTGATGTTGAGGTTCTGGGCGTTAGGTTGGTCAGTCCATTTAATGATGTTGAGGTTTTGGGTCAGTCTGTTGTTCAGCTTCTTTGTTTGATTTGTCTGTATCTCCTTTTCTCAGCGAGAAGCTTGAACTTGAACAGTTATACCTCTTTTCAGACTCATAGAGTTGAGGTGTCTTCTCACAGTGGAAGGCTGGATAGAAAGACCTGCAGATGTTCTCAGCAGTTTCTCTGAAGCAGTTTGATGTTCTCCTCTCTCGATAAGATCAAAGTGCTGTTTATCTGATGGGTGGACAGTGTTGGGTGGGTCTCTCAGGTCTTTCAGGTGGGTGTTAGGAGTCACAGTTTCTCTGCAGCTTTAAATCAGTTTTGGAATCTCCTTTAGAATCTCCTGAGACGTGAATAAGCTAACGGCTGCTTTGACTGAAAATTAAATGAAGGTCCCTGAAGGTCTCAGCACGTTCTCTGGCTTTTACACCAAAGTTCTAACAATGTAGAAAAATAAAGCATGCACACTCCTACCGCACCTGGTGTAGTTGGTGGTCTGGCCGAGGGTCCCATCGAAAGCCAGCAGCAGAAGGAGCCCCAAACAGAACGTGCAGCTAAACTTCTCCATTTTCTCCCTTCAGCAGTCGCAGGACGGAGTGGAGGAGCGAGCGCGAGTGGCTGTGGGGGAGGAGAGAAGGAGGGAGGGATGCTGGAGAAGGAGGGGAGGGAGTGTGTGTCGACAGGGGGGACCTAAGCTGGGGGTTTTTGGTTTTTAATGATTGCCAGATGCAGTGTCGGTATCGGTCTTATTGACGTTGGCCCGAAAACGCATTGTACATTCATGAGATGCGGAAAAATAAAAAGAAGAAAAACAAGAATAACAAAAACAGACAAAGCTGGTGGATTACTGCCGCGCCTGCGTTGCCCGAGTGTAGACAGCGTGTGGGCTGCGTTACTACAGCTGCTGTAGAACAACTGCCTCCAGAACTACTGCAGATTTTCACATTTTCTGTATAATTAAGCTTTAGAGATGTAAACCGAGTGGTTTGGTGTGAAGAGTTCTGTTCTAGAGCTACTACTTCTGTTCTAGAGTTAGAACTGTTCACAGTGGTGGTGAATGGAACCAGACGTCCACCTTTAAAAACTCATTCTGATGCCTGAGACAATGCTTTATGATAGTTTTGGCCTTAAACTCCATTCATGGTGGAGGGATACATGCAGGACGCTGTGAGGTTAAAGTAGTCCCCAAAGAAAACCTAGTATTATCAGATCTTCCACATTTTACCATCAACATCCAGATAAACTCAGAAGACACGTGTAGCTTCACTGGTGGGTTTCATAGTAAATACAGTGTGTAGATTTGTGTTGTAGACATGGAGACCCCTGGTTACCATAACAACCACTGTAAACACCATCACCACCACTGTAAACACCATCATCACCACTGTAAACACCATCACCACCACTATAAACATCACCACCACCACTGTAAACACCATCACCACCACTGTAAACACCATCACCACTGTAAACATCATCACCACCACTGTAAACATCACCACCACTGTAAACACCATCACCGCCACTGTAAACACCATCACCGCCACTGTAAACACCACCACCACCACTGTAAACACCATCACCACCACTGTAAACACCCCCACCACCACTGTAAACATCACCAGCACTGTAAGCAACATCACCACCACTGTAAACATCATCACCACCACTGTACACACCATCACCACCACTGTAAACACCATCACCACTGTAAACATCATCATCACCACTATAAACATCACCAGCACTGTAAGCAACATCACCACCACTGTAAACATCATCACCACCACTGTACACACCATCACCACCACTGTAAACACCATCACCACTGTAAACATCATTACCACCACTGTAAACATCATCATCGC